>VDFB02316783.1:0-47177 GCA_007258455.2 Sequoia sempervirens | reverse complement strand
GTTGCCACCCTTAACACCCTGGGTAGCCACCCTCACTACTAGGCTGGTCTTTTGGTGTAGTGGTTGGGCCTTAGATTGAAATATCCCCTTACAATTTTTTCCAATTTTTCCACAACAATTTCACCCGTTAACGTTAGAGAAATAGTAAACCAATTGAAAGTAACCCTTCACTTTCTAATCACCTAGATCTCGATGAGGGCAAGTTGAGAGCATACGGTGGAAAGGGGATAGTTAGGTGAAATCCAAACTGAAAGTACAATACTGAAAAATCAACCCTTCACTTTTTGATCACCAAGTTCCCAGTGTGGGCGAGGTGAGGGCATACGGTGGAAAGGGGATTGTTAGCTGAAATGTACTAAAAACTGAGATTCCAATATGAAAGACGGCTCAGCCGATCAACAAGATATGAAATGCAATTCGACCACTTATTCAGTGAGAGTGTAATACAAAGTACTGAAAGTAAATGTTTGGGCGGCTAGCCGACCCCTTCTGCTTTTCAACGGCCAGTACAAAAAAGTAAAGTGCTGAAAGTAAATAGACGAAAAAAGATTGGCCCAACCACTACACCAAAAGACCGGCCTAGTAGTGAGGGCGGCTACCGAGGGTGTTAAGGGTGGCAACCAGGGAGGAATCTTTCATCACCAAGGTCACCACCGAAGAATTTGGGGTCTTATGCAAACCCAACAGACACGTGGCCATTGGGGCACATCACCCGCACACAGGGACATTACAGCCCACCACGCTCTACGGGTCTCGACCTCGAGACCTCGGCTTTGATACCACTAAGGCCGGTCTTTTGGTGTAGTGGTCTTTTTTCCACAAACAATTTCACCTATTAATGTTAGATAACCAAGATAATCCTGTTGAAAGTAACCCTTCACTTTCTGATCACCAAGTTCCCAGTGTGGGCGTGGTGAGAGCATACGGTGGAAAGGGGATCGTTAGCTGAAATGTATTGGAAACTGAGATTACAATATGAAAGACGGCTTAGCTGATCAACAAGATATGAAATGCAACTTGACCACTTAATTAGCGGGAGCGTAATACAAAGTACTGAAAGTAAATGTCTGAGCGGCTAGTTGACCCCTTCCATTTTTTAGTGGGCAGTACAGAAAAGTAAAGTGCTGAAAGTAAATAGACGGCGAGGCCTATCTCTTCCACCAAATGGTGGGAATGAGTAAATAACAAAATTGGAATATAAAGACAGCGAGGCCAGTCTCTTCCACTAAAAATGGGAATACAAAGGTAAAGTGCAGAAATGAAATGACTGAATCAGTACTACTGATAACGGCCTTACAAAATGAAGCAATCTGCGAATTACTATGAGTATTAGATGTCCAATTCACTCCAAGAGTCCAAAATAATAAGAGATGAACTCCACAATTAAGCAAGCTAATCTACTAATAAAAACAAGCCAAAACAAAAGCTTTTTACCAATCTGATATGAAGTTGCAGCGCTCAGAAAACTCAGACCAGCAAGCTCAAAACACACCAAAATGCTCACAACTTTGTCTAGACACTTCCGAATGACATGAGACCAAGTGCAATCAGCTCCTAGGAGGTAGGCGACCAAGCTCAAGCCACAAAACAACCAAAAACTGCCCAGATTTATTAATTATGTGTCCCAAGGCAGCCAATGAGAAAGTACGACCTTCAAGGAGAAGGGCAATCAGCATTAAAAATCACCATCTTCTTTGAAAAATATGAAACTTCGCAAGATGTGGTGCCCAAGGTAAACTCAATCATAGGTCCAATACCTAGAATCAACAAAAAATCACCAAGAGAGCAACTAGCTAAAATGTGCTTCAGCCAAGCACTCAACCAGCAATGTCAAAACTGAGAGAACACACTAAAAACTTCAAAAAACACCAAAGAACTTCATCTTCAGTTTGGTTAATCTGCTCTTCAGTGTAAAGAACAGTCTCAAACTTAGCTAGGTGCTATCTTGCAAGAACAAAACTAAGAGCGCTAGGAGGTATGCATTCCTCGAAGCAAGGGTCTGTAGAAATTTCAGCAACACTTCGTTGTATTTGCAAATGGATAGTCACAAATGAAGGCAAGAGCTCTTATTTATAACTTTTCTCCTCAAATTAGGGCGCCAAAGTGAAATTCGCATTCACCCTTTTAAATTTGCATTTGAGTATCATTTGCCTCCTTCACCAAGTCGTCCAAAACATGTGAGCAATATTACTTATTTAAATGCAACTATATCACCAAAAGGAACCCAAGACTTAAGTAATTTTACTTTATAAATAACAAACCTTTTCTCCAAATATGGCGTCCAAGACACTTCATTGAAATAACCTTATATTCTTCAAATATCTCTCTCCAAGGTTAGGTGTCCAAAGGCTAAAGTGAAAATATATTTACTTTTGCAAATATATCTATGCTAGGCGTCCACTTAACCTTAGCCAATATTTTCACTTTAAATATTATTTTCACCAAATATAAAATCACTTAAGTCACCAAACCTACCAAATCAGGCTCTAAGATTGTTGGAAACCAAATTGTCAAAACTACCTTGCCAGATATAGATATTGTACTGAACTGTTGAATTGCTGCTAAGAATAGCATTGCTAAAAATAGCACTTACTAAAAATAGCATACTGCTAAAAATAGTAAGTGACTCCAAACTCATTTCGAGCACAAACTGGGCAGCCATCGCAATTTTAAAAATAGCAAGTCCGAAAAAGTCACCTGATGCAGATGCATGCCATACCATTTTGAAGCTCTTTGAAAACCTAGAAAACCCAGAAACACCTCTGCAAAACTTCTGCATGCAAACCCTAATTGAAATGCAAGTCACACCCCTTGAAATGCATGTCACATCCCTCTGAAGCTCTCTGAAAACCTAGAAAGACCCAAAAGACAAGTTGCCAAACTCCTGCATGCAACTCTTGAAAACTCAGAAGATTACCTCCTAGAAAATAGGAAACCCTAATTCTGCCTTTGACTAGCCTACGGGTCTCTAGAAATAGGCTATCAGTCACTGGAAAGCGTAGGGCTAAAAATGGGGACATTACATGGGGCTTCAGTTTTCTGTGTTTTATCCTTGTATGAAATCTTGGATTTTTACCTAGTTGTATCGCTCCACTATTGTCACAAAATATTACAGTAGGATTTCTTTGTTCTTTTCCTAGATCTTCCAAAACTCTTTTTAACCATATTTCTTGTGTAAATGTTGCTATTAATGAAAGATACTCTGCTTTTGTAGTAGATAATGCAACTGCAAATTTCTTATTTGAACTCCATGTCATCAATCCACTTCCTAATGTAAAACAATGTCTTAATGTGCTCATTCTATCATCTGATTATCTTTCTTAATCTAGATCTGAATAACCAAAAAACTTCGAATCTTGAACTGAATAATAATGGATTCCATGATTCTTTGTTCGCTTCACATACCTTAGTATCCTTTTTGTTGCTTGCAAATGACTTTTTGTAGGTTGTATACCTTGATATTAATAATTTTGCAAACATAGAATTTGATCTTGTAGCTGTCAAATACATTAAACTCCCAATGACACTTCTATATATTCTTTCAACTACTTTTGTTGATCCGTTATCTTTTAATAATTTTTCTTTAGTGCAATTGGTGCATCCACCCATTTACTATCTAGCTTGACAAATAAAGATCTCATCATGAGATTAGCATACTTCCATGCCAAGAACATATTGATCAGTCCTAAGTTAGTTATCTCAAATTCTTTCATCATTGTCTCTTTGAACTTTTTTTCATCCTATTTGAGCTTTTTGTATAGATTAGGTCAGTAACATATAGACATACATAAATTATTTGGTTACCTTTCTTCTTGAAATATAGTGTAGACTCATTCTTGCTTCTCACATATCCATTTGCTAAGAACCATGTACCAATTCTTGAATACCACGCCCTTTGTTCTTGTTTCAAACTATAGAGTGCTTTCTTCAACTTGTAAATGTTTCATTCTTTAACTCCAAATCCTCGTGGCTGATCTACGTTTACTTCCTCTTAAATGTATCCATAAAAAATGCACTCTTCCACATCTAGCTGGTATACTTTCAATCCTTTCTATGCTGCTAATGATAGCATCAATCTTGCTGTGTCATGTCTTGCAACAGGTGCATAGGTCTATTCATGATCTACATCATACCTTTGAGCAACCAATCTAGCTTTGTATCTTTCAATGGTACTATCACTTCTGTACTTTATCACTTCTTTTTCTTTTGGTAGCTTTACGAGTTCCCAAGTTTTATTTCTTTAAATGGCATTAATCTCTTCTTTCATTGATTTATTCCATTCTTTCTTTTCAACCGCTTCTTCAAACTTAGTAGGGTCTAGCTCAATATTTGAATAAAACATATAATCGACCAATTCATCATCTTCATTGATTTCTCTAACTTGATTTCTTGTTAATCTTCTTTCAAAATTTTGATCTAGCATTAGATTTGAAGGATAAGTTTGCTTCACCTTCTTATTGAACTTGATGTAGGTCTTGAAATTTTAGCTTTTTCTTCTTGATCCCACATTATTCCTTTTTACCGTTTTTTTTTTTTTCCAGTGTTCTGCAAAGACTCCAACAATTATAACTTCTCTTAAAATAATGCTTTTCCTACCTCGAGGGGAGTAAAACTTGTAAGCTATGTCTTCAGCACTATAATCTTTAAATATGTGTGCTTCACCTCCTTGCATCCAACTTCTATTTTTTTCATCAATGCGAAATGAGCTTTGGCAACCAAATACTTTCATGCCATTGTGTTTCTCCAATAGCAAGCTTCATAGATATCCTGCTGTTACCAGAATAGTTATTCCTATTCATGATATAAACAATAATGTTAACTGCTTCAAACCAAAATATTTTGGCCACACTCTTACTTCCAGCATCTCTTTTGCTGATTCTATCATTGTTTGTTCTTTTTCTACCAATTTCATTTTTGCTGTGGTGTATATGGGAAAGTATTGTTAACTATTTATTGATTCCATGCAATAAAATTCCTTTAAATTCTTTTTGAACAAAATTCACCTCTATTAATTCTTAAACGCATCATTCATTTATCTTCCACTTTTCTTCTATATCTTTAAATATTTTGAATGCTTCAAAAGCATCAATTATATTATTCAAAAATGAACCCATATGTATTTACTATTTAGTAAAAATCATTAATGTAAATCATGCCTATGCTAATTGACATAGGACCACACAAGTATGAATGAATAAGTTCCAATGGTTGAGTTGTTTCCATGCACTTATAGGAAATCTATTCCTATGTTATTTCTCAAAATGCACAACCCCTTGCACACTTCCTTTCCTCTTGCTTGAATCTTTGGTAACTCATGCACCATATTTCTTTCATACAACATGTATAATCCTTGAAAATTAAGGTGTCCATACCTTTGGTGCCATAACCAACTTGCCTCCTCAATAATAGCATAACATAACTTTAATTCACTTGCATTGATTTTTAATGGGAACATTCAGTTATGTCATCTTTGTAGTAGCAATCATCTTTCCTCCTTGTCTCTTATCATAGATAGTACAAACTTTATAATCAAGTACAAGTTTAAATTATTTCTCAACTAGTTGATCAATACTCATCAGATTATGCCTTAATTGTGGTGAGTGGTATGCATCAACACGTTTTGCTTTTCTTTGTTGAGTGCTAAATCCAATTTTCCTTTTCCACAAACTTCAAGTACTTTATCATCACCTAATCTTTCTTCACTTCAAATTTTTTCATCTATTGTTGAAAATGCTTCTCTACGACTTTTCATATGATTGGAACAACTTGAATCTAGAAACCATTCCTCATTACTTGTGTTTTCAACTTCATTGTATGAAAGAGACTAGTGTGGTGGATCTCATCTTTAACTTTCTTCGGACTTTCATTTGTATTCTATATATTCTGGCATATAATTTGCTTTTCTTCTTTTGAATTCTTGAATCTATGCCTCTCTCTATATGATCAAGTCTCTTGCAATAGTAACATTGCATCGGTGGCCTTCTTGCATTAAATCTACCATTACCTCTTGAGAACACTTTGTCTTCTTCCTTTAGAGTTAGAACCAAACCTTTGATATGAGCTCTCTCTCATATTGCCTTGAGGAAAACTAGTATTTGGTCCTTGATTAGTTTGCCTTTAACATAAGTGCTTGATCTAGACCACCCATACATTTTACCTTCTCTTCATGATAAGTAATGATCCAATCAACTCTTCAATATTTAAAGTATCTAAATCTTGCTCCCTTCTAAAGTAATAACAATATGCATCCATTTGGGTGCAAGACCTATCAAGATGTTTTTCCCAACCATATCATCTTTCAGTATATCACCTTATGTTCTCATCTTATTCACCACATCTATTATTCTAATAGAATAATAATCAATTTTTTTATTATCTTTTATTTTTAAATTCTCAAAATTCATTCTTAAGGTTTGAAGCTTTGCAAACATTGATCTATACCTTGATGTGAAATTTCTAAAGTTGCGTATGCTTCCTTTGTTGTCTTGCAATCCACAATTTTTGGATAAATACTTGGATCTATAGCACTTTTGAATATGGGCATTCATTTTTCTCTTCTTTCTTCACCATCTCATCTTTTGCATTTAATGCATTCCAATCTTAAGGTTCAATATATCCACTTGCTGTTATGTTTCATACTTCTTTCCATATCAATAATCTTTTCAACTGATCTCTTTCAATCTATGTTACACCGGCATTGGGGATGGGGGGCGTTGGAACGGGGGGACAAAGGGGCCTCAATTTCGGGACGGCGGGGGTACGGCGGTGGGCGGGTGGGAGGGGGGGTGTATATACTATATACTATACATGTGGTACTTAAAATGCTAGTTATGAAAAGATGTATAAGACTATTAAGAAGTAAAATAGCAAAATTGAAATACTAAATTAGTACTTGAACACTGAACATTGAATATTGAAGTTTTCAGTATCGAATGATGAATTACTAATTAGAAATTAGAATAGTAATACTCAATACTACAATGTAACAATTGTTGCATCGGCAAATGGAAGATTTCTATTATATTATATCAAAAATATCTGATTATAAAGATGATTACAATGAGTAACATGATTATATGATATCAAAACAAGTACAAAATCAAAATGTCAAAATGACAAAATGTAGTGAAGGAGGCAAAGGCCTCTAATCATCCCTCGGGAGGTCAGCAAACTCCTCATCACTGGAACCACTGGACTCCCCAAGGTCAAGATCCGCCAAAGGAACACCAACCAGCCCTATATCTGAAGCATCCTCATCCTCATCAATTTGTGATGGCTCCTCTGGCTCTACATCCCATCGTGCTGCTGGGCTCTCCTTGTACACACATGTCCTGCGGTCAGTGATATGCAAGGCACCATGTACAACCACTAGCTTCTCTGCTCTCCTAGAGGTAAGTCTGTTCCTCTTAAGAGAGTGGATGAAGCTATAAGTAGACCAGTTCCTCTCAGAAGCTGAAGAACTAGAAACCTGGGACAACAAACAAATGGCTAGTGTGGTAGTCAGTGATTTCGGTCCATGACAAGTCCACCACAAAATCGGATCCTCCTGTGCCATAGTTCTTATGTCTGCCTTTGCTGCAGCCTTATAACCCCTAAGAGTAGCAAATTTCGTCCACTTAGTGCGAATGTTGCCAGTAGCTTCAGCATCATACATCCTATCAATGCACCTAAAGAACCCTTCGTTCAACTCATCATCCTGAATCGGTGTAACTCTACTAGGCCTAGGCATGTACCACTTTGGATTCAATGCATAAGCAGCCATGTGCAAGGGAGTGTTTAGTCTGTCCCATCTGCGCTGAATAATAGGCTGAATGTAAACATCGTAGAATGCTAAAGTGGGGCACAACTGCCCTCATCTGGCCAAACATAGAATCAATGCACTCATACACCTCTCCAAGGTTAGGTGCATCCCCATCCCCATATCTAATGACCTGGACAACTGGTGTAATGATGGCGACAATATATTTTGCATCATTCCAAAATGCATCACTCTTCACTATCTCCTTCACCCTCTTCCCCTGCTCTGCCTTGGCCCCATCTCACCGATTCCATTCTTGTGTCATAACCATGAGTTGCAGTGGCTCTTGCAACTCAAGCATTCTCTTCAAAAGAATGAAATAGGATGCATATCTGGTCTCAACTGGTATCAAGAACTCCTTCGCGAAGCTCCTGAAGATGGCATGTGAAGTGTGGTGGTTGCAGATACACACCTGCACATCTCTAGCATTGCTGACCACTCCTCTAATCCACTCAATCTTCCCCATGTCCTTGAGTGCATTGTTCATGGCATGCACACAACATGGAGTCCTCATATGTGTTTGTATGCTGCCTCAATAAGCCTCCCTGCAGCTCACACACATGTGCTGCATCTGTCACTACTTGGACCACATTTTGTGGCCCAATCTCCTCAATAGCTGCTTGAAGGATCTCAAATTGAAAATCAACATCTTTTCGATTCCTTGAACAATCAACTGCCCTGAGAAATAATGGGCCCTCTGAGCATGTAACTATGACATTGATGAGTGGATGATGCCTAATGTTCGTCCACCCATCCATAACTATGCTGCATCCAGACTCCTCCCAACATGCCCTCATCGTCTCCATCAATGAATTGGTCTTGGCATAGTTGTTATCCAAGATCGTGGTCCTCAATTTGTGCTCACCTGGTGGCACATATGATGGTCCTCCCTTCGCCACCATCGAAATCATCTCCTTATAATAAGGAGATCGAGCTACATGGAATGGGATTCCATTGGAAAAAAAGAACCTGCCAATGGAATCATCTATCTGATCCCTTAGGTGCACATTAAACAAATCAGCTATGGGGTTAGGCTGACTTTGCATCTTGCGTTTCCCCTTGCCCTATTGTGATTCAACCATAGTGCTATAAGTGGATGAAGGTCCTCAGGCTGACCTTGACAATGTTCCTTCTCTTTGATGCAATGTAGGAGTAGAAATATGTGGCTGCCTCTGCATTTGCTGCTCCTAAATCTGTTGAATAGTCTGAATATGTTGCCTACCAGACAAGGTCGTAGGCATTGGAATTCCCATGTCATCTGGAACACCCCAAATCTTGTTGAATTCAATTCTAAATTTCAGATTTTTAGGGTCTTTAAAAAAATCACATGCTCCCACACCTTTTCTTGGCCAAAAGAGGAAGTGTGCATTAACTCTGGTGATGCTCCCAAACCAATCATCACCACAAATGTTGCATTTCCATTTCTTTGTACCACCACTTGATGACATTGGGGCTGTTATTCTTGTTGCAAATTGTTTGAGAGGAGATTTGGGATCATAAGGACCCCTAGCCCACTTTGCCAAAAGCTGGGAGGGGCAATTAGTAGCAACTGGTGCACTAGCTATGGAACTAGTTTTCCCTTCCGGATTTGACCCATGTTCACCCCCCTCATTGGGCTCATCCTCATGCTCAGGTTCATATTCTGATTGGCTTGTACTATGAGAATGAGTTTCCATCTCATCCTCACTCATTTCATGACTGTGGGAGCTCATTTTGACACTGCATGTCACAAAATGAAAAACAAATTCAATAAACACATAGTTTCAGCCTATGCCCTCCTTTAAAATTTAAAAAAAAAAACTCTATATTTTAAATTTTTCAACAAATTTTACATTGCAAAACAAAATCTAAATTAATTTAGAAAATGGAACATCAAGAAATGAAATAAGAAAAAATAGAAAATGAAACAACAAGAAATGAAAAAACATTGAAAATCAGAAAATAAAATAAAAAATCAGTTAAAAACCCTACCTTTTGCTTGAAAAATCTCTTCAACAAAGTGAAGAATCTTCCTCCTTTTCTTCTTCTTGCTCCTTGACACTCCTCTTTCACTTGCAATCACTCCTTTCACTCTTTCCTCAGCCTTCACTCTTCTTCTTCTTGCTGTAGCAAACAAGTAGAAATGCAAATGTGAATAAAAATGAAGGTTGGAGGGCCTTTTGAAGGCATGTAAGAGTGTAGATGGGCGCCACATGCCCTTAGGGTTTGAATAGAACCAATAAAACAATAAAAAAATGTCTTAAATTTTTTTTTAAACGGACTCTTTTTAGTGGCCGCCACGGGAGACGCCTAGGTGTCCTCGAGATGCTTGAGGGACGCCCAGGCGTCTCTCTCAGCGTCTTGGAGACGCCGAGACATTTCTGCTTCTCCGGCGGCGAGGCAAAAAATCGATGGCGCCGTTGGAGACGTGGGAACGCTGTCCCCATGTCTCCGGGACGTCCTTGTTCCGGAAACACTAGGGCTTAGGGGGGGGGCGGGGGCAAGCGTCCTCGGGGTTCACTGCTTTCAATAATCAAATTTATCACCTCTAAACTATGGAACTGGCTCTGTACCATTGCTAGTTGGCATTATAAATTTATAACAAACCAAACAAGGCTGAGATTTTCTCTCAGAATATCTAGATCTTGGACTCTAGTGAAAGAGCCTCAGATCTGAACTTGTCTAGTGTAATTTTCACTTGCAGTGATAAACACTTTTGTTAAACTTGCTCTAATACCACTGTTATGAAAAATCATATAGAATAGGGGCGGTGTTAAAATCTTAAGAAACCATAAACATTAAAAATCCATAAGATCTTAAAATCTTTCAAATTCTTTTTGGAACAATATTCTGTTTTCATATCAAATCAAATAATGTTTAATCTCCTATTCTGGTCAAACATCTTACTGAGCTTACAAGTCAAAATGTGAACTTTTTTCTAATTCCGTTATGAAATCCCTTTCTAGCTCTGCTGTCGACCTACTTAACAATCATATAAAAATACCCTACTTAAAACAACGATCTTACGCTCTAAACATTGACTACTTTAAAAAAGCAAAATATTATTCCTAATTTTAACTTCCTATTTTTATCCCTCCTTTAAACTCTCTGCTGTTCCTTTTTTAAATCACGGTCACTATTGTTTTCAGCAGTCAGGATCACTGCTCCTATTTTTAGTGTTTTCTGTACTTCACATTCTGTTGTAGTTCTGCTGTGGCTGTTTAGGCTGTGCAATCATATTTTCCAACAAGAACATGGACTCATGCATTAAATCAGATCATTGGCAGCTTGCTTCTGTCCTAACACAGTTCTATACATTGAGAACCAAATAAATAATGATTGTTAAAATCCCATATTTGAAGAGAAAATGCTATTTTGTGAAGTTTAGTTTTGATATTAAAGGGGACTGGCAGATTATATTATAAAGGAAATAATGAGGGGCATTTGTATTGAATCTCATCCTACATTTTCTATCCATATTTATCTCTTCTTTTGGAGCAGAACTGTTGATTTATCTATATATATGGTTTTCAGGTTCACAAGTGCAGCTCTTCAAGGTGCAAACTGGAAGATTCCCCTGCCTCCTTTTGGTAAGGGCTGGTAAGTTTCTGTGACACGCTCATTCAAGCATTACTGTTTTTGGCATTCAAATTTCTAATTTCTGTTAGATTGTCACTGTGAAGGTAGTGATACTTATAAGCAGTTTTACAACATAATTTAAATATTCCTGGGAAGTGAAATGGGCATGAATTTATAGTCACCAATTGAAACTACCATGTCAAGTTAAACTACTGAAAGCTCACAGGAGTAGAAAACTAATGAGAACTTGTTTTCTTGAATATCTGTGATAAGGAGTTGTGTTTCTGTGACATATCCTCCAATCTTCTTGTGTTGTATCGACAATCCATGAAAATGGAAGTATTTTTAAACTATTCAAAGCAATCAATTATATAGAAAACTACTGTATTTTAAAACCATTCAGAGCAATCAAATAAATAGAAAACTATGAAAACTTAATATTCACCAGGAACTAATTGGTTCCTTTTTCATAATAGGAAAATACTTTTGTAGAAAATATGCAGTCAATATCTTGTGGTGTTTGAATTTTTCTATTTAAATAAAATTCATTCTTCCTTTAAGAGAATTGTATAATATCACAATTTTAGAGTGTCTGAAACCCTTTAACCAGAATGCAGAGTGGGAACTGATATATGTTTATGAAAGTTGAATCTCAAAAGCAAAGTGCTGCCACGTTCTTCTGGAGACTCTGAAACAAGAATCTTTTGTGTAAATGCCTGAATTTTTACAAAGATTTGAATCCCATAAAGACACTTTGAATTGTTTATTATACGATTTCCAGTAATGTAACAAGAATTATTGAAAATGTTATTTTCTGTAAACGAGGTTTAATGAATATAATTAAATTAGAATATCATATTGTGTGTTTGGTGTTACATAGAAAGAGAAACAGAAAGGAATGAAAAAATTATATACTGTCCTCTGATGACAAAAAAGAGATAGGTAGGCTGGCAAATATATAAGTACAACATCTGGAGTTGTAAATCTATAGGGTACAAAAGTAGTTAATAGCATATAAAAAATTAATGCTGCAAAGTTGTGAAGCACAAGATACCATGCCATGATTATCAACATCCCTACCAATTGACATCATTCTCTAAAAGTCTATTTGAGGATGTCATCTAGAGAAACATTTGTTGTTATGAAGTTGTCATGTAAGCTTGGAAGAAGTTTAAGTAGTTCTTGATGATGAAGATGAATCCCGACTAACAACCATGGGTGGACTCCTCTTTGACGAGGGATCAAAGAATTGATTAATGCAGTGTCATCTAGAATCATGAGAGCCCGTTACAATGGTCATAGAACTGTACATTTGCCTGCTCAGTGTCAACTATTGGCTTATGATTATCCATGTCCAAAAGGCATATCTCATAATCCCATAAGTTAATGGTTGGAAGTATTTAAGATTGAATAGGATGAGATAGGTTTATTTCTCTTCAAATATTGCTTAATATTAAGAGTTAAAGAATGACCTAACTACATCCCAAAATAAGGAATATTATTTGCCCCTGTTTCTGATCATAAATTTGGTATTGGAAAGTGAAATGGATGCATACTAGATAATATGGTAATCATAAACAAAGTAAAGTGCATCTAAAAATTGAGTAAAGGATGTTCAAGCCATTCCAAGAATCACGAGTAGACAAGATGTAGTAGCTCATAATATGCTGGAATATGAAGGACTCAATAGTACGTGGTAAAATAAAATAACAGTCACAAAGAAAGTAAAGATGTTTCCAAAGAGTGATAACCAAATATCTGAAACTCTGAATAGGTTCCACAAACAAGCATGTTTAAGAACCCTTCCAACATTATATAATTTCATGCAACTTTACATTCTTTGAGGCAGTTGTTGTTTTAATTCTGAGGTGATATACATCACTTTTGTTAAGATGAGACAATTTGTTTGTGACTTTGTATACTCTTGTAAGCATGGCATTATGTAGCATCTTCTATTCATATGATTTATCATTGATGAAGAAATGTATGTATTACAATTTTAGTTGACCTTTGTTTTTTTTTTTTTACCAAGGTTGCGTTTGGGAATGGGTTTGATTTGTCATTTCTTACTAGTTGGTAATGACTCCATAGCTATTCTCATGTAGTAGTTTCTCTAAACTATTTTATTTGAAATACTATGTAACTATCTATTGGAAGGTCATTCGAAGCAATACTTTTTCCTTCTTCGTTTTAGGTTATCTTATTATCATATTATTTGCATTTTAGCATCCCCTTTAGACTGAAATTATATATGGATGTATACATACCTACACACTACACCAATTTGTGACGCCTTAGTTGCTTAAATGTCAAACCTAAGTTGCTGGTTTTGGTTTGGATCTTGGTTTGGGTTCATGAATTCGGTTCATGGATCCAACAATTTTTTTGGGGGGTTGGGTTTGTTCGTACAAAATACAAAAAACATGTAAGATTATATATATATATATATATATATATATATATATATATATCCTAAAAGCAGGAATTAAGTTTAGAATATCACATACATGATCAATAATATAAAATATTCATTGTTCAAACTTCAAGTTCAATATATATATATATAGCCTAAAAGCAGGAATTAAGTTTAGAATATCACATACATGATGAATAATATAAAATATTTATTGTTCAAACTTCAAGTTCAATATTAAAATAATAATGTCAAGAACAATCAGTTTTCGGCATCATATGGATTTTCTAAATCATCATCATTGACATTAGATGATGTAGCAACATTTGAAGAACCGCAAGTAGTGCCATTGCCTCTGTGTGTTTTCTTTTAGACTCCTCAAGTGCAACATGTGGGGAAGTGGAGGCATCCAAGTTAGTATGCTTTGGCTCCATATCACACCCCTTGTAGGGTTGAGGGGTAATGCCCCTTGTGGGGTTTAGGGCTTAATGCCCCTTGTGGGGTTTAGGGCTAGTGCCCTTGGTGTGTTCCTTGTCGTGATACAGGGTAGGGTTGAGGGGGAGAGCCCCTGCACCAAGCCCAAATGAAGACCCTCAAAGCCATTCAGACCTTCATGGTTCACACCATTTTCGTAATTTTTAGAAAGGCAAAAACAATGCTTATAAAGCCAAAAAACAACGTTTTTGGAGTGTTTAATCCATATTTTTCATCTGCGACGTGAGTCAAGGGCTCAAAATCATCATGTACCCAACAAGTACTCACTAAAAATTGTCAAAATATTGCTAGAAAATTATGAGTTAACTTCAGGAAAACTCACTATCAATGTTAAATTAAAAAACAAATGTGAAAAAAAATTTAAAAAAGAAAAAAAATTAAAACTTTGTCAAAAATGTGACAAGTTCTCCATGGCTTCATGGAGATCTGTTCGGATCTTCCCTGGGTTCATCCAACTCCCATGGCTGCTCCCTACCAGAATTCATAGTGGAATTGGACTGGGTTGCGGATCCAGTTCAAACTAGACCCACACTAGGGGGACTTGATAACATAGAGTCAAACCTATATTCCAAAATCCATCTATCAACTTGGTCTAAATGTGCTTTGATTTATTTAATTTTCTTTAGCAATTTAAAATTTTGATGATATGCCTGCAATGCTCACAATGGCAAGATACTGCATTTTGCTGAGGACGCTTCTTTTGCCAAGTGAGTCCATTTCAACCATTTTTTTTCAATTCCATAGGTTTATTTTACTAAGTAAATCTGTTTATTATAAATATCTGTTCATCATACATTATTGCTTCAAATAATGTTTGACTGGGGGTTTAACTATCTTTTTTTTGAGGAAGTGTGAAAAGATATTGCTAAGTGCTGATGCTGACATCCGTATACATACATTTTTGTAATTTTCTAGAACATTATGAAGGAAGCAAGAGTCTTGATTATCGTTATTCTTAGGGTAGTGTGAGCAGCTTAAGTGCATTGTCTATTGATAATGCAATCAACTATGTTTTTATCAATTAATAGGGATAACATGAATTGAGTAGATCTTCTAAAGTCAGTCACAAGGGGTAGGCTAAAACATGGGCTTTGCAAAATTTTCATACCATCCTATGAGCTTCAATGTCACTTTGTGTATGTCATTGGAAATGTTTATTTTAGTGCTAGAGTTCGAATGATTTTTTACTTTTTTTAGCATGAAATTCTACAATATGTTTGTTTAGTCTTGGTTCTTGATACACTTTTAATGGAAGTGCTATGTGGTATTTATGAATATTTTTCCTCATCTTTGGCATTCTCTAGCTAGGCATTTGTGACACATTCTAGAGTGTGCTTGGCATTTTAACTAGACACTTTTGAGAGTGTACCTGAGATCTTGTTCCTCAAGGCTTTTGTAATGATTGAATTTTGAACCATGGTGGCAAGGACATGACAATGATTTCAAGAATGTTGAGATGGTTCATTCCTCTACTGTAGAATCTTGCTTATAGAGCTTAAAATGTTGTTCAAGTGAGTGGTGAGTTTTTTTTTCTAATCTAGCTTCATTGTGACTTTTTTCTTTGTTTTGGAATTGTACAGAGACTGATTAGCAAGATTAGAAATGAAATAAGAGAATATAATATTCAAACTAGCAACATGATTTGAGAAAGTTGCACTGAGTTCTTCACAAACAAAATATATGGTTCTAATTACATGGTAAAATATATGAAAGCTTGTTGATGGTCAGGGTTGTCTAGCAAGGTCACTTTCAAAGAGAGGCGTGATAACTATGAATTTGTAGAATTGAAAACCTTTGATCAATCTTCCACAATCCCTATATGTCAAAAGGCATGTTTGATGACCTTCTCTACGACACAGTCTGGGGATTTGAGTGAGATACCTCTTTGATTCGACAAATGTGATCCAACAGCCAATCTATTATGGATGATGAATGAGGCAATGACTTCCTTGTTAAGTTCAATTACAATTTTTAAAATAGCTCACCTACTTGGGTCTGGAGTTAGATTTGGTTTTTGGAACATGGTGAGCAAATGTAATTTTAGCAGGCTGCTTTGTTTGATGGATGAGTTGGTAAGCTTCACCAAGTGACTTCTGGACCATGAAAATTACTATGGTATTCCTCTCAAGAGTATTGAGCCAACCAAGAGCGATAATTTGTGGTGTTGAATGTGATGCGTTACAGCTTGATAGTTAAGACAACATGGTGACTCTTATCTTTTCCCAAATAATTGACAGCTACCAAAATTGTAGAAACCAAGAAGCCTCTGCAATTGCCATTCTGGAAGCAATAGGAACTATATGTGCAGTCTCAGTGGCTTGAGCTTGATGTTTCTTTCAGAAACCAGGTGTCAGCAATAGTGCTCCTAGTTGCCAATGCTACATGCCTTTTCAGATACTGTGTTTTTTGGTTTATCTTGGCACTTTCTAAGGTCTGTTTTCAGATGTTGATTGTTTGGTATCGAGAATTTTTCTTTACTACCTGGGTATTGATACAATCCAAGAGCATCACTATTACAATCAGTTTGTCTCTTTGAAGCTCTTTTTTGTCGTGTCTGGGAACAGGCACTTGTCTAGACTGTGGAAATTTCATTTTATTGCAAGTTTGTGTGTATATACTATAATCGACTGTTAAAGATATGCATGTGCATTCTATCTGTAGTAGTGTCAAGAGCATAGGGGTTCTCAATTTGCTGGTATCTGAAATGTGTAAAGCCACTTTTATGCTTTTCCAACATTTATAAAGCATGGGCGCTGGGACACTTCTAATTATAGAACATTTCTGTCATATTTTATGACTACGACTTGTTTTGTTTTTCTTGCTCACTCTGCTTATACTAGTGGCACATTACATACACAATGTCGACTCAACATGACAGGGAAAATGGGTCAAATGAGGGGAAGACATTCAATATCATATTCTCCTGCTATAATTTGCAATCTTTATAGAAACTAGTTCCATAGCCTTGTATCCAAATGCCCAGCTTAGTTCTTGTAACCTAAGACTTTTGAGATTATAGACACGAACTTTGTCAATTACATAAACACCAACCTTATAGAGTGCTTGGAATTAACATTCTAGTGATGCATTTTTTCCTAAATCAGCTTCATTCTTTGAATCTTTTGGGTATGTACATCTTTAGTCTGCAAAAAATGAAGATTCTTTTTGATCTCTTAAGGTATTGGCACAGAGGTATAAGCTCTCAAACATTGAAAACATGATATCATAAATAGAACACTCAACTTGTCTTGGGCTTAATCTCTTCTCCTGACAAAAATCATTGCACCTTTTGCAGGTTTGAAACAGTATATTTAGATGAAAAAATTCGTGTTGCAAAGGATATTCGAGGAGACTATTTAGTTGTTGATCAGGCTTCATATACATGGGAAGAGAAGTGACCTGTACAAATTAAAACTAATGGATGCTTGAGCAAATGCCCAATATGGGCACATTCATCTTCTTTTCTACTTGATTTTTAGCATTTAGTTTATTTGTTTGCCTTAATTTCATAGAAGCAAGTCTGTATTGATTACTTAGTTTGAATTTGTTAGTACTTATTCAATAGTTAATATAAATTTGCAATTGAAGATGCATATTCTTTTATTAGTACCAAGACGTAGAGTCTCCAATGTATGTTTATTTTCAAGTGTGTTTTATCTTTTCTCCTTATAATTTTGGTGTTGAAAATTCATATCATGTTGATAGAAATCAAAAGCAAATCAAGGATCCATTCTGTCCCCTATGAACCAATTTGGTAAAGATTTAGGTATCTCCCACCCAACAAATTGGGTAAATATCTAAATGGAGTGTTGCATGGAAATCTTGATCAAGCTGGTATTAAGGGTATAAGTAAATAGTGCTGACTGCTGACAACATGCCTATTTGATATGGACATGTCGGACCATATGCAAAAAGCCTCAGGCAGTAAATTTGGTCTTCTTGAAGCCCATGGAAGGGTAAAGTTATCATGGGGATACAATTCTAGGTTACTCTAGACTGCACTTACAAATTGGTAGATTGTCTCTATTATTATGGGCATCCTTTCTATTTGGACATCTTTAAGACCTGTTGGATATAGCATAGAACAAAATTTGAAAACAGATTGGTAAAATACAGAGTGAACAGACCTTTTGACAATCATATTGTTTTGTACACAAGGAGAAAACTCGGTGAAACTAAAGAAGGTGTTTTCCTTAATCTCCAAGGAGGGGAGAAAATTTCATAGTTAAAAGACATCTATCATAGGGGCTTGGTTACCTTAACAAATGCTTTTTAACGAGTTTGGTAACTATTTATGATTTCATAATGTATAATGGATTGTATGTATGCAAGTGGATTGAAAAGTGGAAATCGGGTGCTTTTATCTTCACAACATAAGTTTTAATATAATATTTTATCACTCTTCAATTCATGACAGCCCCGTCAACTGGGAATTCATGGGAGTGCAAGGCTTATTTCCAAGTCTTCTTGTGATCTCTCAATTACTCCTGCAAATTTCTTCTCAGCAATATGTGAGTGGGAAGCACTTCTCTAAGAGTTGGAGTTAAGATATTATGTATGTGAAAGCAAATAACATCAAAAGTAGACCATTCACACAGTGACACCACAACTTTTACACGTAAAAGGGTCTTTAAAATGAGAAAACCAAACCACCTTGCCCTTTTGGCAATATAGCTGGTAAATATTATTTTATATTTGCTAATTGAAGATTTTTAAATGCCACTTTTTTCGGTGACGCGATGTTCAGGCTTTAATAGTGTCACTGTCCTCTTAGTGATCTTTGCTTCCATAGTTGCAAATTGTTTGATTTGTGATGGTTATCTCCCATAAATTTGAGATTTTCTATGTTTAAAGATGTAAGAAAAAGCACTTGTTTATGGAATTTGATGCTATCATGTGGTGCTAAGCATTATTCCAAGCCCACGAAAGTTTCCACTGGAATTGCAATATCACAAGTTTAGTTTAACCCAAATTTTTCATGGAAATTTTAACCAAGTGACTTTGTTGGCTCTAGGAAAATTCACCGCCAACAATTCACCGTAGGAAAATTCACCGCCATGACAAATTCACCTCAAGGAAAATTCACCACCAGCAATTCACCGCCACGGAAAATTCATCGCGTTAAAAGTTTGCAATTAATTTTCCGTGGCGGTGAATTGCTGGTGGGGAATTTTCCTTGAGGTGAATTTGTCATGGCGGTGAATTGTTGGCAGTGAATTTCTGGTGGTGAATTTGCCTGATGCCAACTTTGTTATTAGAAAGCAGGTGCCAATTGTTATATATGATGTTCTTTTAGCATAAACATGTATGTCTTTTATGGAGGTAATTACTACGGTTTGTTTTGAAGGATATCCAACTTTTTCTAAAAAAATGGAGGTAAATAGATGGCTTAGGCTTTGTCAGCATAGAAATTTTGAATGAGAGGAAAAAGACTTGGATGAAATAAAACATCAAATGGATGAACAAATAGAACATCAATTTACATGTATGTCCAAATAATAACAAAGAAATGAAGACATTTGTTTGAATAAATTTCATGATTCTATGTGGGAAAGGGTGTTAGAGAATGTGAAACTATAATCTTGATGAATTTAACCCCACATATAATAATCACCAAAAAAGGCCTATACAGGGCCAAATATCACTTGGAGGGCCAAATATGCTCATAACTCAATTGAGGACTATCTAACATCTTCAACGTGAAACATGTAGATGGAAGAGGCAAAAATAAAAATGGGAGGAGAGTGTATGTGTCCTTTAAACAACTAGAGTAATCGAGTTAGAGGAACACTTTATTTTAGAGTGCAAAGCTTATATTGACATCCAAGTCAATTATGTAGATAATTTAGTTGTAGCTTCTTTACAAGATTTTTACAAAGATAAGAAGGTTGAGAAAACATGGGAGTTTCTCATCAAAATAAATAGTAGAAAATCAATAATACAAAAAGCTAAAATCATTGGGTTTATCGCCCCTCAGGTTGTATTTGGCCTCATGGATATTTAAAACCTTCTATTTTGTATACATGTGTGTGAATCTACATGAATATATGTATGCACATATGTTTGTGTGTATATGCATGTGCACATACATACATATATATAGATTGATGCAATCAAGATTGGGGGGTCTTATCAAACGGTCTGAGCATGGAGCCCACAAAACTCTTAGCACAACATAAGCCAATCGAAACAAGCAAATTTATATGATTTTATTGATTCCTGTTAATGAATGATAGCTTCGGTCAGATATGAATGATGATTGCTTTTAGCATCATCGTCATTCATACTTGATCAAAGTTTATCATTTATATTGAAATAATACTGGAAAAACATTTAATCAAATTTATGAGCATACATATAAAATTCAAATTATATATATGATGCTATATTATGCATTTCATTAATCGGAATTTACTTACTCATCCACCACCTTGTAGAAGGGTATATATGAGTTATACTAAACAATGATAAATGACTTTATCATAAGCTGCGCCCTAAAGGACACGTCCCATGAGTGGACGTGTCTCCACTTGTGGAGACATGTCCTCTCATGAGACGTGCCTCTTAGAGGCGGGTCTCCTCTCTTATTTATGGCGGATCCTTCTTTGATATGCAAATATAGAAATCGATTAATGTTCTGCAATCAACACATTCAGTATAAATAAAATCTGGAAATCAAAAATCTGAACATAGAAGTTTGAGTAGTATTCTTACACTTAGAATTGTCATAAGTCCCTTAGTCTCCCAATTTGATTGAAGATTTGTTTACATTTACATGGTATCAGAGCCAGGTTGTGTGAATCCAAAACAAATCTAAAATCAGTTTGCTCTAGAAAATTCGTATTTTCTAAAATTCGAATTCACATCACATTCGTCATAATGTCAAGTGTGATCAGATTTGAAGATCGCCTTGCAGGAGTAGACAACTTCACATCATGGAAATTTAGAATCATGATGATCCTTAGAGAGAATAAACTAGACTCACTTGTGAAAGAAAATAAAAAGGAACCAAAGGCTGAACCTGAGAAAACTCAATGGGTTGAAAACAATGAAAAGGCCATGAAAATTCTAGTAGATGCAGTTAGGGATCATATAGTGCCTATCTTAGCAAAACATGAAACTGCATACCATATGTACAAATCTCTTGAGAGTACTTATGAGATCAACAACACCTGCAGGACTCTTGCATTAAAAAGGCAAATCAACAATGCTCAAATAAACAAAGGAGAAAGCATTAATGCATACTTCATGAGGATCATTGATCTAAGGGACCAATTATCTACAATTGGATATCAAATTGATAGCAATGAGTTAACACTAATCGCACTAGGAGGTCTTCCAAACTCATGGGAGCCATTTGTTCAAGGAATAAGTGCGAGATATGAACTCCCCAAGTTTGATAGGTTAAGAACAGTCTGCCTTCAAGAGGAAACAAGACTCTCAACAAAAGAAAACAAACAAAAACCTATAGATGAGGACATTCAAATGCTCAACATATCGTCTAATAAAAGGAATAAGAAAAACTCCTACACGAAAGGATCTTTTAAAAGAAAGAGAAATTCCAATGGAAAGGGATCTTCTAAGAAGAAAGACATATCTCAAGTACAATGCTTTAGATGTGATCAATATGGCCACTATGCAATGAAGTGCCCTGACAGATCAAAGCAACAAGCATCTTTTGCCAAAGTAGGCAAGACAAATTCAGATCATGAATCTGAGAACTTTGTGTTCTATTCAGCCTTATCTAGTCAAGTATCTAACAATATCAGCAACTGGGTGATTGATAGTGGTTCTTCGAGGCACATCACAGGGTTTAGAGAACACTTAGACACTATGACTGAAGAGTCTGATGAAGATGTAACAATTGGGGATGAATCTACACATCAAGTAAAAGGGGTTGGAACTTGTTCCATCACATTGAAATGTGGTCTCACCCTTCAACTCACTGGAGTCTTATTTGTACCTAGAATAAAGAGGAATCTAATATCCATCTCTGCCCTTGAAGACAATGGATATAGGGTTACATTTATGGATGGAAAAGTTCTAGCATGGCCTAAAAACTCAACTATCAAGAAAGCCCAAACCATAGGTGTAAGACAAGGGTACCTTTACAAACTTTGCACTCAAGTTAAACAAGCCCTTACCCTTGACACCTTTGAGTCAAATGAGATTTGGCATAGAAGATTAGGACACCTTCATTTCCGTGCCCTACCTTCTATGGAAAAAATTGTAAGAGGCTTACCTAAGTTAAAACCATCTCATGAAGGAACTTGTAAAGGTTGTGCCTTAGGAAAGAATACAAAGGGATCCTTTCCCATTAGTTTGAGCAAAACCCTAAATGTGTTAGATCTAGTTCACTCTGACTTATGTGGACCCATGTTTGTACCTTCTAAAGCAGGATTTCTATACTATGTCATATTTATAGATGACTTCTCTAGGAAAACCTGGATCTATTTCCTTAAGTGTAAAGAGTCAATAGAAATCCTCAAAAGGTTCAAAGAGTTCAAAGCACTTACGAAAAACTTCTCCGGGAAGAAAATAAAAACCTTAAGGACAGACAATGGGAAGAATACAACTCTGAAATTTTTAAGGAATTCTGCATGAGTGCTGGAATTAAGAGGGAGTTCACAGTGGCCTACAACCCTCAACAAAATGGGGTTGCTGAAAGAAAAAATAGAACCATTGTAGAAGCCGCAAAAGCAATGTTGCTTGACTAGAACATTGAAACCTCCTTCTGGGCAGAAGCCTCTAGGACTGCTGTCTATATTCAAAATAGATGTCCTCATTCTCATCTTGATAACAAAACTCCTGAAGAAGCCTTTACTGGCATAAAACCTGACATTAGTCATTTTAGGATCTTTGGTTGCTCGGTCTATATTCATGTGCCCAAGGAGAAGAGATTCAAACTTGAACCTTCCAGAAAGAAAGGGATATTTATGGGTTATAGTGAAACCTCCAAGGCCTTTAGGATATTCATACCCGAGCATAATCAAATTGAATTGAGCAGAGATGTCATCTTTGAAGAAGACGTTGCATTCAAGAGGGCAAGAAGTTCTAGTGAGACTGAAACCTATTCCCCTAGAGTACTTGAAATGGATCCCGCACCTGAGATTCAGAGGGAGCACCCTGAGGAAATGCCACATGAACTTCCTTCTACTTCAAATGAGAATACAAATGACAACGGTAGAAAGAGACCACTTTGGGCTAGAAAGATGATCAAAGAAGCAGAGGATCATGCAGAACCCAAAGGAACGTTCATGGAGAGTAAAAGACCCAAACGTTTCTCTAGCTATGTTGCTCTAATGAACAACATCATAAACTCAGAACCTGTCAGTGTTACAGAAGCTTTCCGACATCAAGCATGGAAGGATGCAATGATAGAGGAATATCAGTCTATTCTAAAGAATGATGTATGGGATATAGTGCGTAGACCAAAAGGGAAATCTGTTGTCTCTTCTAAATGGCTCTTCAAAATCAAACATGCTGCTGATGGAAGTATAGAAAAGTACAAGGCACGTTATGTGGCAAGAGGTTTCTCATAGAAGGAAGGCATTGATTATGAAGAAACATTTGCACCTGTTGCCCGTTACACATTTGTGAGAGCTGTGATAGCCATTGCAGTAGCTAAAGGCTGGAATATTCATCAAATGGATGTAAAAACTACCTTCCTAAATGGAACCATTGAAGAGGAAGTCTATCTAGAACAACTCAAAGGTTTTGTGATACATAAACCCGACTCACATGTATGCAGACTAAAGAAAGCATTGTATGGACTTAAACAGGCTCCTAGGGCTTGGTATGAAAGAATTGACAACTACCTCTTGGGACTGGGATTCTCCAAGAATGATGCAGACCCTAATCTTTACTTTAAGGTAATTAAAGGTGATATGTTGATAATTATTTTATATGTTGATGACCTACTGATAACAGGAGAAGATCATCTCATTGCTCAAGGAAAGAAGGATCTAACTTCAGAATTTGACATGAAAGACGAGCATTTTACACTACTTCCTAGGTTTAGAAGTATGGCATAAATTAGAGGGCATTATACTAAACCAAGGGAAGTATACTATTGATATTCTGAAGAGATTTGGAATGTTGGATTGTAGACTGATGTCTACACATATGGAAACCAACCTTCACAAATTGAAAGAAGCAGCAGCAGAATCCAAGTGTGCAGATCCAACCCTTTACAGACAGATGATTGGATCCTTGATGTATCTGGTCAACACTAGACCTGATATTTTCTATGCAGTGAATGTTCTCAGCCAGTTCATGTGTGAGCCAAAGGAAATTCACTTAATGGATGTGAAACATATTTTGAGATATCTTCAAGGCACTATTGGATATGGTCTTCTTTACAAGAATGATCAACTAGATCTACATGGGTACTCAGATTTAGATTGGGCTGGAAGTGTAATCGATCGGAAAAGCACATCAAGATGTTGCTTCAGTTTAGGATCAGCTATGATCTCCTGGATTTGCAGAAAACAATCTTAGTTGCACAGAGCTCAACAGAAGTTGAATACATTGCAGCCTCAACGGGAGCAAGAGAAGCAATTTGGCTTCGTAAATTGCTTGTGGGACTCTTTGGTGAGCCCTTGAATCCTACAATTATTCATTGTGATAATCAGAGTTGCATCAAATTCTCTGTAAATCCTGTCTTTCATGATAGATCTAAGCACATTGAGATCCCCTATCATTATGTAAGAGATATGGTGGAAAGGAAAGTGATTCAATTGGAGTATATTAGTACAAATGATCAAACTGCAGACATTCTCACCAAGCCTCTCTCCCAAATCAAGGTAGAGCACTTCAGGAAGAAACTTGGTATGGTTGAAATGTAATTTGTTATTTATGTTTGAAATACAAATTGTTTATAAAATTGTACTAATATATAAAGATGTTTAATGTGTAAACTCTTTTGTCATGTGTGTGACTCCATGACTTTATGGGCCTACTCCCCCTGTGTACATTATTGAAAGGTGACAATCTTTCTAATAATGAACACTTGTATTTGACATTGTAAAGTGACAACTCTACAATGATAAACTATCATGATAGATATCATGTGACTTGATATCTGTGGACACGTCATGATAGTATCTCTTGGACACTTTGATTGATGTCATGGGACTTGATATCATTTGTAGATCATTGTGATCCTTAAGAGATAATCATGGTGGATATTTATATCCGTGGATATGCCATGAATTATGGTAGACATCATGTGACTTGATGTCAGTGCACATACCATAATAAAGATATGTTATGAAGAATGTCATGTGACTTGACAATATTGAGAAATCATACCATGTCTTAGATATCACGTGTTAAGGTGATATCTCTACTTATTTGATTTGAAATATCTTCCCTAGCTAAGAGGGAGTGTTAATGAATGATAGCTTCGGTCAGATATGAATGACGATTGCTGTAAGCATCATCGTCATTCATACTTGATCAAAGTTTATCATTTATATTGAAATATTTCTGGAAAAACATTTAATCGAATTTATGAGCATACATATAAAATTTGAATTATATATATGATGTTATATTCTGCATTTCATTAATCAGAATTTACTTACTCATCCGCCACCTTGTAGAAGGGTATATATGAGTTATACTAAACAATGATAAACGACTTTATCATAAGCCGCGCCCTAAAGGACACGTCCCATGAGTGGACGTGTCTCCACTTGTGGAGACACGTCCTATCATGAGACGTGCCTCTTAGGGGCGAGTCTCCTCTCTTATTTATGGAGGATCCTTCTTTGATATGCAAATATAGAAATCGATTAATGTTCTGCAATCAACACATTCAGTATAAATAAAATCTGGAAATCAAAAATCTAAGCATAGAAGTTTGAGTACTATTCTTACACTTAGAATTGTCATAAGTCCCTTAGTCTCCCAATTTGATTGAAGATTTGTTTACATTTACAATTCCTTATAGGAATACATTGTCTAACAAAATATGCTTCAAGGTATTACATACATCACATTCTCATAGTAGAAATTTGGCTTTCTCCTCATGGGCTTTCTATTTGTTATATTACGAATTTAAATTGCTCAGCCAACCTCTTCTCATGTCAACCATTGACTCCCTCCTCACTCTCTCTCTCTCTTGCTTTTTCTCTAAAGGTGAACCATCTCATTCCCTAATGGCTAAATTCCAATGTGTGTATCAATCTCCCTTTAGCCTTCAGTGGCTAGGAAGTTGGATAGATTAGATTCTAGTCATCACAACAATTGAATCGTTATAGAAATGAAAAAGTGTAGCAACAAGCAAAAATTTCACAAATGCAATAGCAAGCAGATGTTTCACAATCGATTCAAATTGGAAACTTTGCCAAGTTTAAGTTCACTAGAAAAATTCCACAAATAGCCAATTCACTTCGAAAACCCTGCACTTTGTACCTTGTTGATGTCATTATTACATTATGTTTTTTGTTGTTTACAAAAGTCTCATTGCTTAACAATTGAATCTTTTGATCAGTGCATTTGTTTGGTTCAGTAACATTTGCCAACAAATCATACAATGTTAACATCAGGTTTATGTCACCATATTTGGTTCAATTGCATTCATTTGTAATAGTACAATGCTAATGTCATCACCAAGACAATTCATTTAAACCAATTTTTTAAATGGAAGAAATTTGGTTCACTTGGATTTACTGACAAATCCACTTGGTCATGAGGTCCTTGTAAACTCTAGTTAGATGTGAAGTTTCGAAAAGGTTAGATGGGTAAGAAGTCTCTGCAAATCCAGTTGGCACAAGTTTCTCATAAATGCAGATAAGTTCATTTGAACTTGTCATAAGAAGTAAACTTATCCAATTCAACACCAAGTCTCACAAGTCCAGTAGCAATTTAGAAGTCTGCAAATATGGTAGCAGACTAAAAGCCCACAAAGCCATAATTTAGGAAAATTTTCACCCAATATTCACCAAATTTTAATTGCATATACCCATTAAGCTCTTCTATAAGGTGATATCATTAGTTTGGCCAATTTGTCTTTGAAATTTCTTTTGAAGCAACAACCCAAAAACTAACAAAAACAAATCAAAATTTTAATTGATTTTTTTTGGTTGATGCAAGATTGCTCTTGCACCTAGGATGCTCTTGCATCATATATAAATGATACATAGATTTTTCAAGGGATGCATACATACATACATACATACATGCATGCATACATACATACATCCATGGGTACATGCATGCATGCATACATAGATGCATCCATCCATTACATACATATTGTAGAAGAGGGAGATTCGCTACTCACGAGTTCTCTTCATTCAGAGAGCCTCACGGGGCGAATTTCCCTAAACTACCTCAGGAACAACAATGAGAGTTCTAGAATATGAAAGAGCAGGTCACAAAGATTCTCTGTACAAATTGACAAGCTCTCAATGAAAGGACAACAACACAGGAAACAAATGACAACACAGTGCGCTGGCATCTCGTACGGACCAGAAAGCAAGAATATCATAGAGAGTGCCTAAATGACTACTTCTACTCCGATTATTGAGAATTTACATAATGCGATAAAGTGATAGAAAGTGATAGAAATGAAATAAGCAAGGTAAATGATAAAGAGGATAAATAAAGGAAAGAAGATGCTCACAACCGTGCAAGTGATGAAGTCTCTCGTATGTGAATGTCTTCAATTCTTGTAAGTGTGATATCTAGAGAAAGTGTTGGGGCTATATAGGGGTTTGCCTCAGTCAAACCCCCGTTTTGGTGTTCCCACCTCCATGGACAACCAAGAAGATAAAGAGAGATGAGAAATGAACGAAGCGTGTGGTGAAAGCAAAACCCACTCAGGAATGAAACTCGCACCACAAAGTAGGAGTGATAAAAGCAATCCCCAATCGAGAACTCGTATCACAAAAGAGGTGATAAAAGCAATCCCCACTCAAGGAAGAGAACCCATATCACAAAGTAAAAATGCAAATGAAAGGGGATATGGAATCCTAGGATGCTCACAAGTATAAGGCAAGGGAGATGGAGTTACAAGAGCTAAGAGTGTTGCTATAGCAAGCAAGGAGAGCTATGTAAGTAGGATAGGATAATGTCCAAGAAGGAGAAGTAGAAGCTAGCAGCTAGAATGAAGCTAGAAGTGAAGCTGTTGTAACAAGCTGCATGAAGTTGTGCAAGAAAAAGCTAGAGAGAGAGGTTATAAGAGAGTTGAGCTAGAAAAATTTAGAAGATCTTGGAGGGAAAAATGGGATGAAAAGATTGCTTTTAAGGAGAGAAAAGAAGCTTCTCCAGCCGTTACAAGGTGTCCTAGATCGTTACCACTGACAAAAGGTGAGGACAAGTGGCAAGCATGCTCAAAGATAGCTATTTGAGCGTCGAAATGTCGCAAGACGCTAATGCGGCACGCTAGTGTCTAGACATGTCATGCTACAAAATGACAAGAACGAGAAAAGCCCAAAGTTTAATGTAAAGCTGATGCGTGAGGGGAAGTTGCTAAAAAGGGGTGCTGGAGCATCTTGAGAAGGGAAAACGCTGATGCAGGGGCTAAAATGAGCCTACTCAAGATACTAAGGGAGTGGAGACTAAAGCGGATGCAAGAATGTATGTGAAATTGTAAGGGGTGCAATTTTATGACTATACACGTACATGCATCCATACATACATCTATGCATGCGCCCATACACACATGCATGCACCAATACTGTAATAACCACCTTTTTTTTTTTGAAAATTTGTTAGCTCAACATAATGGAAATTGCTAAACAACTTTCCTTTCCATTTTTTGATCACCAAGTTCCTAGTGTAGACGACATGAGAGCATATAGTATAAGTGATTATGATAATATTTGAAATGAAATAGTTGAAAGTAATCCACTTATCCAGTGGGATTAGCTTAGCACTTCCACTTTTCAGTGTGAAAGCATCAAACAATAATGGAAATGTAAAGTCAACTCTTCCATTTTTCAGTGATGAGTGAATACAACAAGAAAGAGCGACTCCCACTTTCCAGTGGCGAGTGAATACAATAAGATAGAGCAATTCTCCCACTTTTCAGCAGTCAATAAGATAGAGCAACTCTTCCATTTTTCAGTGGTGAGTGAGAACCAATTAGCCACTTATTTAGTGGGGTAAGTAACAACAAAAATATCAAGAGCATTTCATTGGTGGTACTACCACTTAGTATTACAATGTTAGCTCAAGTTGAAAACTTCTAAATTCAATATATGCATTTGTTGTTACAAGTATGGTCATGGAAGAAATTGATAGAACATCTCCACATATATCAAAATATCAAAGAACTAACCACCCATCATGGAATTAACAAATATACCTCAAAGATTAACAAATAGATGGTTGGTGCATGTTTGAAAGATGTATGAAACCTTGCTATTACAGTTTGAACAACGAGATATAAACTCAGAAAACTTCAACAAATCACTCCCACATTCACTCAAACTGAAGGAAAGTTATAACCATGTTACAAACAACTCTGAATGACTTATCACATCATCAAAATATTCATACTAAAAAACCAAAACTGAAACTTTAAAGAAACTCCAATGGTGACTCTTGGCTAGAATCACACCATTGTCTAGCTAGGGAATACCTTGCAATTCTGAAACTAGAAATTTGTAAGGGATTTGGTTCTCAAAGATTGAAGAGAACCAAAGCCATTTCGACAACATAACATTATCATTCTTCAGCATATCGAATTGAGCCCCCAACATCTCCTTTTTATAGCTTTTTTTGTTATTTTTTCAAAAAAACACTATTTGCTTTTTTTCTTTTCTTTTCCAAAAAGTGTTTTTTCCTTTTCATTGGTTTTTCGTGAAAACACACTTTTTATTTAAATTAAATAATTCACTATGTGCAAATATTTAATCACCTTGTCCATCAAATTCCCTTTAAAAAAAATAAAAAAAATCATGTGCAAGACCCCATTATTTTTCCTAGGCATCTAAAAAAGGAATTAAAATACCTTTTTGAAAATATATTACAATTAAGTTATCAAAAATAATGATAAAAGATTATAACTTAAGTGAATAATTTAATTATTTCAACCCAAGTTGCAAAAAATCCCAAAACACATCAGAACCCAAATTTGACCATACCAATATGATATTGAGGCAATAGGAAGATGATTGAAATCAACTTGGTGATTTTCTAAAAATAACTTGTTCCTCCAAGAAGTTTGGAGAGCACCCAAAAGGTTGAATATCAATTTTGAAAGTATCAAAGGGCTCCAACTAACCAATTGAACTTAAACCCAAGAACAATTACTTTGCAAGACTGATCAAATGCTTCTCCAAGAATGTTGGAGTTCTCCCTAAATAACCAGTTAGCTTATGGAAGACTTGGAAATTGGCTAAATGTACACGAATTGGCTAAGTTCCAAAAGGGGACATTACAAATACATACACATATAAATTTCATGCATACATGCACACACACACACATACATACATACATGCACACACACATACATGCATACATAGACACATTCATGTGTGCATACATACATGCATGCATGCATACAAACATACATACATGCATACATACATCCATACATACATGCATACATACATACATACATACATACATATGTACATACATACATGCATGCATACACATGCATCTATTCATACACACATACATACACATGTACATATATACATATATACACACATGCATGCATACATGCATACATACACCAATATATACATACATATATACACATGCATACATACATATATGCATGCATAAATGTATATAGGCATAAGCACATACATACGTACATGCATGCATGCATACATACACACATACATACATACAAATACTTTTAAGGGGAGTGAGTATTTTAGTATTATGAGTCTCATAAGTGCAAATAGACACCATGACTCACTATGATGTGCAAACCATTCATATCCATCATCTACAATTCAATCTTTAAATTGATTAGAATTGATTCCATGGACTCCATGTATGTTTTACTTCTCCTTAGTTTGGAACTTGATCTCCCCACACAAGATTTTGTTCTACTTACTAACTTGGACTAGATAATCTAAAGAGGAAATAATTGCGCTTTTGGTATGGATAATATGACTAACCTCTAAAAGCTAACTTTGATATTCTCTTTGAAAGCTAGTCAACTCATTGAGAAAGTGCTTCGATGGCCATTAAGGGTGTTTAAAGGGTTTTGACCCTAAAAGATTGTTTTTCCTTTCCCCCATCTCATTGTGCATGTCTTTTGAGGTTTCAATCATTGTGTGTAACAAGCTATTTTTTTATATTGTGTGTTTTATGAGCATTGGAGTTTCCTCGTTGATTTACTCCAAAGGTTAAGTGAGTATCAAAATCTTGAAGGTTTTCCTCATCACTAGATGTCCAATAAGATGTGGGAGATTGCAACCCATTTTTTGGGATTGAAAGTAATTTCTTAGCAAGACACCAATCTTTTTCTTTAGGTTTCCTCTTTTGTTGGTTGATTGCATTTATTCATCACATACTTTCTAAAAGATTTCCTTTTAAAAAAGGACTCATATTTACAATGTCGTGTGTGCATGAGGTCATAGGGGAATTGGTGAATCATAGCCCTGGGAATAGGAGGTCCTAAGTTCAAGTTTCAAGAGAGAGAGAGAGATAAACATATATTACAAAGGATGATTGGTTTAAACCATTATGGACTAAGAGTGGTTAGTTTGTTAATAGGTTTATGGATAAAGTCAACTTGTGTGCAAAACAAGACAATTTAAACATTACAAAAATGTATATTCAATATCAAATGTTGGTTTTTAATGAAAGAGTAAAAGGGAAAGGCAGGCACTTTTATTCCTTACATTTTACCCCACTTTAGTGTGTATGTGAACTGCATGAATTGTGATTTTAAGATATACACTGATTGAAATAACTTAAAGATCTAAGATATGGGGTAAGAATAGTGCCACATGATACCTTTCTGTACATGTAGAGATGCCCAACAAGATGTGGGAGATTGCAACCCAATTTTTGGGATTGAAAGGAATTTCTTAGCAAGACACCAATCTTTGTCCTTAGGTTTACTCTTTTGTTGATTGATTGCATTTATTCATCACACACTTTCCAAAAAATTCCTTTTAAAAAAGGACTCATATTTACCATTTCATGTGTGCATGAGGTGATAGGGGGATTGGTGAATCCTAGCCCTGGGAATAGGAGGTCCTAAGTTCAAGTTTTGAGAGAGAGAAATAAAGGAATATTACAAAGGATGATCGGTCTAAACTATTATGGAATGAGAGTGGTCGGTTTGTTAATAGGTTTAGGGATAAGGTCAATTTGTGTACAAAACAAGACAATTTAAACATTACAAAAATGCATATACAATATCAAATGTAGGTTTTTAATGAAAGACTAAAAGGGAAAGGTATGCACTTTTATTCCTTACATTTCCCCCCACTTTAGTGTGCATGTGAACTACATGAATTGTGCTTTTAAGATATACATTGATTGAGATAACTTAAAGATCTAAGATATGGGGTACAAATAATTCCACATGATTCCTTGTGTACATGTAGAGTATCATCTTCAAACTTGCACATACAAGTCATTGATAGTACTTTGTGTTGGTGACAAAATAATAATAATAAACATTGCATTCACTAAAAGTGTGAAATTAATAATGGGTAATAAGTGACATGAATGTTGTAAATGGAATCAATGTATCAAACAATCATAGGGATGTGACTATGATGACACCCATGATGGATATACCCATTAAGAAATGCAAATATTAAGTCTAGAAATGGAGTCATGAGGATGTGATTGAGTTTCTCCCCATAAAACCATATAAAGGAAAGTTTGGAAATAAAGACATGGGGATACTATTGAGGTGGCTCCCACGAAAGCACGTGAAGCTAAGTCTAGAAATGGAGTTATGACGACATGATTGAGTTTCCCCCTATGAAACCATGTAAAGTTGAATTTTGAAATATAATTATGAAGATTTTATTAGTTTAAGGCATCATGAAGTAGATATAAATTTGAGAATGAGTCAATGATGTACAAGGAAATCACGAAGATGTGATTGAGTTGGCCCCCATCAAACCATGTAAAGTTGAGTATGCAAATAGAGTCATGAGGAAGTGATAAAGTTGGCCCCATGAAACCATGCAAAGTTGAGAATGAGTCCATCATGAACAAGGTGATCGTGAGGATGATGTGTACAAGAAAGAAACCATGCCATATTATCCTTATTTCATTTCAAAATATATTGATTATCATCATCAATGTTTAAGGACCATGATAAGTATTATTGATGTCTAGATTTTTTATTAAAACAAAATGCACTACAAAGAGCACCAAGCATGAAAATTCTTAGAGATTTGGGATATGATATGAAAGACAATCATTAGATTAAGAGATTAGATCATTATCTGTTCTAGCTTAAGACTAATTCTTACAAAGGAAAAAGGAAGAAATGTTGAAAGTAAACAACTTCAAATAAAATGAAGTGATGCACTAACACTAACATCTCCATGCTAATTTCTCACAAATATTTGAACTCACGAAATATTATTCAATATAAATTAAATTAAAGCATGATAATGAAAATTTAGTAGGAAACTTCTCCATAAGCAATTTTTAGTAGGATAGAAATAATCTCATCTTCATATATTGAATATGTCAAAACATTTTTGATTAAAGCATAAAATAGGTTTTGAAGGGACCCAAAACCCTAAAATAAAATGTTAAAAGGAAAAACACAACCAACTAGTAGTCAATCTACAACCAATAGAAAGAGACTAAACAACCCAAAAAAAGGAAACACTACTTCATCTTCTTAAGGTTTATGTCGCTTCTAAATTTTGCTTATAGAAGTTCTTATGCAAATTCACTAGGCCAAGCAACTCATTATTCTCCTCTTCAAACATTTTCTTCTTGTTGCCTCTAGTATGAGATCTCAGACCCTTTTGATTACTCGAAATAACCTATTTACCCTTATGTTGCAAGTGTGTTCAGTTGGTGTTTTCATTGATTTCAACAAGCCTGTGTTGTCATTGATGTTTGTAGCTGAGATGGTTACAAGGAGTGTGAGCAGTTGATGCTTTGATTAGTTGCATTATGTTGTGATTAGTAAAGCTACTGGTGTCAACCTCCAATGTTGCTTTGATAATATTTTTTCTATGGTCGTGGAAGTGTTGAAGATGATGTGGATGTGTCTTTGGTGCTTGGTTTCCAAGTGCTTTTGAGAAAATTTGATAAAAAGAGGAAATAGTGTGTTGCAATGGTATTTTGGGTGGTAGAGTTGTGTTATGGTTTTGCTCCACATTTCTTCTAGGTTGAAGATATGCTTGTGTAATTTAGATATGTTGATGAAAGGTGTTCATAGATTATATATCCAAAATTTGGGCTTCTGGATTGATGTGCAAAGAGATATGTTCATTAGTGTGTGAATTGAGTTTGTAGTGTTGTTTGCAGTGGTGTTTGGGAGAAATATATTTTCTCCACATTTCTCCGCGAGTTGATGTTTGGTCTTGTGGATATGGCAAGTTGTTCATATTGTTTATATCTCATAATTCAAGAGTGTTTGTGATTTGGTGTAGTGAAAAGCGAGTTTCATATGTCAGTGTGCATGTAAGGTAAATGGGTGTTTAGGATGATGTGTTTTACTGGTGCAAGTTGGTTTGAAGAATTTGTTTGATCTCAGGTGGTTCATGGATTGTTCCAGATCATCTATAAGTGTGTTATGTGGTCCACATGTCTTCTTGATAAAAAGATAAGTGTGTACTTTATTGATTAATGGTGTTTACATAGGTAACAATCAACCTCGGTGTTTACACTACATGCGAAGAAATTTAAGTATTGATGAAGGTGTAGTGTGCTATGTGAATTAATTTGGGTCCAAGCTATGTTGTATTGTGGTTTTCTTTCATTTCTATCTACCATAGGAATGTTTAGTGGTGACCTATTTTTGAATTTGTAAGTATGAGGCATGTGTGGCTGACTTGAAGATGTTTTTCAAGTTGTGGATGGTATAAATACAAGTTGATTTGATGCAAGATATAGAGTGGTGATGTGATAAGTGTTGTGATATGAAATCCAAAGCAATAGAGTGTAGAGATGTGAAATGCAATGCGATTTATAATGTGAGATTGCTGGATGTAGTGAGCAGAAGGTGTCTTGATCTTTTCAAGAGCTATGAATGATGTTAAGGTGTTGTGTTGGATTCTCTTGTTTCTATGAGATACTTTTCCCATTGTAACATTCTTTCTTTTTTCTTCTTTCTATTCCAGAAGTGATCCTTTTGGCACTGAGCCTTTCTTCTTTGGGTAGTGAGCCCTATTGTACTTAGTGTTGATATTACTTATATTGTGAGATAATCCTCATTGTGGTTTTTCCCTTCTTGGGTTTTCTATGTAAATCTAGTATTCCCCTTGTGTATGGTGTTGTTTCAGTTTATGTTATTTTCTTTTCATCTTATTTCATCATAACAAAATTAAGGGTTTAATTTATGAATGTGGCTCTGAATGCTAATGATGGGTTTGGAGTTTTAAGTTACAATTGATTCATTCCCCTCTCAATTGTCTTGTGCATTTTAACAATTAGTATCAGAGCAAGGTTCCTTGGAGAAAATATTAATCACTTGAGGTAGATCTAGGATGGCACACAAGGAGATCCCTATATTTAATGGAATTGACTATGCATTCTAGAAGACAAGGATGGAAGACTTTCTGGAATATTTGGGATATGATATCTAGAAATCAGTTCAATCTAGATACATTATTCCTACAAATGGTCTGAGCACTGAAGTTGAACTTAAGGCCCATGATAACAATAGTAAAACAAGGTATTCTCTTATGAGTAATCTTACAAATTTTGAATTAGTGAAAGTTATGGATTTGAAAATTTCTAAAGAAATTTGGGATAAGTTGGAAATTATTTATGAAGGAGATGATATGGTCAAACAAGCTAAGATGTAGAATTTGAAAACCACATTTGAGAACTTGCAGATGTATGAAGATGAAAACATTACAAGCTATATGTAGAGGGTAGATGAAGTGGTGAGCTCCATTAGAGGTCTTGGAGGAAAAGTCAAAGAACCAAAAGTGGTAAAGAAAATTCTTAGAACCCTTACTAAGGTTTACAGTTGTAAAGTTGATGCTATTAAGGAATATCAAAATCTAGATCAGTATTCTAGGATCAATTGTATGGCTTCTTAATTGCATTTGAAATAAGAGAGTTTGGTACTAACAATGGTGCAAAAGTTGAGATTGCATTTAAGGCTGCAAAAACTGAGAAGCTAGAAGAATGGGATTAGGAAGATATTGATGATGTGGAAGATAACTTAGTGAGAAGGATGAGAAGAGGTAATGGTAAGTACAAAGGTAAATTACCTTTCAAATGTTTCAGTTGTGGAAAGATAGGTCACTTCAAGATGTCCAAATAGAGTTGTGAATGAAAAAAACAAGAAGAACAAAGGTAAGATGGTTAAGAAAATCTATTATGTTAGAGAAGATGCAAGTATTTCTGATGATGAATCATATTATGGAGATGTTGATGATGATGAATGCTTGTTCATGGCTTTAAAAGATGAATGTGTTTCTACTAACTCTGAAAATGTGTGAAGGAATTCCCTTTGGAGAGAAAGGATAAAATTGAAGGTACTTTGGTATATGCTTTTCATGCTAGACAAGATAAGAGCTATTGGATCATTGATAGTGGTTGCTCTAATCATATGGTCAGAGATAAGAGTAAGTTTGCTAAAAGTGAAAAGTATGATGCAGGACTTGTTAGATTTGGAGACGATTCAGGTGCTAAGATATGTGGAATAGGTTCAATTAGTTTTGATGGAAAGCATAATACTGAAGATGTTTACTATGTTAAAGGTTTAAGGCATAACCTATTGAGTTTTGGAAAAATGTGTAGCAAAGGATACAATCTTATGTTTCAAGATGATGGGTGTGAGATCAGAAAAGGATCTGAAACTGTGATTGTTGTTGGAAGAAGGATAGATGGAAATTTGTATCAACTTAAGGGTGATGATGGTCATTGTTTTATGACTTAGATCAATGAAAGTTGGCTATGGAATAGGAGGATGTGTCACATTAAATTTGATAATTTGGTGAGAATCGGTTCAATTCAAGTAGTGAGAGATTTTCCAAAGATTAAAAAGCCTATTAATGTTGTCTGCAAGGAGTGTCAAATTGGAAAGCAAACAAGGAGAAGTTTCAAAGGAAAAGAACAATCTTCTACCGGATTACTGGAATTAGTGTATACAAACCCTTGTGGTCCTACAAGAACAAGAAGTATTCAAGGTGACAGGTACTTCATGCTTTTTATTGATGATTATTCAAGAATGACATGAGTTACTTTTCTTAGAGAAAAAAATGAAGCCCTAGATAGATTCAAAGAATTTAAAGTTATGGCTGAAAATAAAATGGATGTGAGGATCACACGTTTAAGGTCTGACAGAGGTGGAGAGTTCACCTCCAATGATTTCAACATGTTTTGTGAGAATCATGGCATAAAGAGGCACTTGTCTGCCCCTAGGGCTCCTCAACAAAATGGAGTGGTTGAAAGGAAAAATAGAATTCTTCAAGAAGCTGCAAGGACTATGATGAAAGAAGCAAACCTACCAGAATTTTACTGGAGAGAAGTAATTCATACTATTGTTTGCATACTTAACATAGTTCAAGCCAAAGCAAAAAACACAAATAATCCCTATGAGTTGTGCTATGGAAGGATACCCATTGTTAAAAACTTCAGAGTGTTTGGAAGCAAATGCTATATCAAAAGAGATGAAGAAAATTTGGGAAATTTTGATGCAAGGTCTGATGAAGGAATATTCCTTGGATATTCTACTAAAAATAAATCCTACCAATGCTACAATAAAAGATTGAGAAATTTTTTTGAGAGTGCAAGTGTCAAGGTTGATGAATATTTTTGAAACTTGGTGGTGATAGATGGATATGAATTAGATGAGCTTGATTGTAGAGAAAAATAGAAGGCTAAGGAAAAGGAAGTATAGTTTGAAGAAGATGAAGAATCTCTAAAAAAGACTCCTAGAACCCCTGAGTATGTGTAGAGAAATCATTCTGAAGAACAAATCATTGGAGATAAAATCAAAGGTGTACTGACAAGAAGGAAAGCTATTGAAGAAGAGGAAAATTTGTATTTACTTTATGAAGTTGAACCTAAGACAATGATTGAGGCATGCAAAGATGAACATTGGATGGAAGCTATGGAAGAAGAACTACTGCAGATTGAGAAAAATCATACTTGGTAACTTGTCCCAAGACCTGCAAACAAAAATACAATTGGATCTAAGTGGGTGTTTAGAAATAAACTGAATGAGAATGGAGAAGTGGTAAAAAAAAAGCAAGGCTTGTGTGAAAGGGCTATTCACAAGTTGAAGGAATAGATTTTGAAGAGAAATTTGCTTTGGTGGCTAGAATGGAAGCTATAAAAATGTTTTTTGATTTTTGCAACACATAAGGATTTCAAATTTATCAGATGGATGTGAAGTCTACTTTCTTGAATGGAGAGTTGGAAGAATTCCACATGGAACAACTAACAGGATTTCTATTATTAGATAAACCTAATATGGTTTGCAGATTGAGGAAGGCACTATATGGATTGAATATGCAAGGTTGGATAAGTATTTTATACAAAAAGGATTAAATAAAGGTACTATAGATAGTAATCTTTACTTTAAGGATGAAAAAGATCAACTCTTGATTGTAGTTGTGTATATTGATGACATAATTTTTTGAGGCAATGAAGCTATGTGCAAGAAGTTTGCAAAAGAGATGTAGAAAGAGTTTGAGATGTCTATGTTTGGAGAGATGAATTTCTTCCTTAAGTTACAAATCAATCAAACAAATAAAGGTATATTCATTTCACAATCAAAGTATGCCAAAGATATGTTGAAGAAGTTTGGAACATAAGAATCCAAACTGGTATGTGCTCCTATGGTCACTAGTTGCAAGCTGAGAAAGAATGATGAGTCCCCTCTGGCTGATTAGAGAAAGTATAGATCAATGATTGATGGAATTCTATATCTAATTGCTGCTAGACTGAATACCATACATGCAGTTTGTCTTGTGGCTAGATTTCAACAAGATCCTAGAGAGTCACATGCTACAACAGTGAAGAGGATATTCAGATACCTAAAGGGAACTCTGGATCATGGTATCCAAAGGATAATAATTTCACATTGAGTGCTTGCACATATGCAGATTGGGCTAGTTGTACGGATGAAAAAAAAGGTAAAAGTTGTGGTACATTCTTTCTTGGATGTAGATTGGTATCATGGCAAGTAAGAAACAAGATTTAGTTTCTTTATCTATTACAGAGGTTGAGTACTTTGTAGCAGCCTCTTGCTGCACACAGGTGTTGTGGATGAGGAAAATATTGAAGGATATCAGAGTGGTATATGATGAGCCTATTTCTATCTTTTGTGATAATACAAGTAAAATAAACATTAAAAGAATCTAGTGATGCATTCAAGGACACAACATATTTCAATCAGATATCACTTTCTAAGAGAGAAGGTTGTGGAGAATGAAGTGAAAATTGAATATGTGCCTACAAAGGATAAAAATGTTGATACATTCACTAAGAATTTTCATAAGGATACTTTAGAGTATCTTCAGGAGAAGTTGGGGGTTATTGTCCCTCCTTCTTTGAACTAGATGCATAAGGAGATGCATCAGTCCAATAGATCTCAATATTCATTCTTTGGTCTGGATTGATGTTGGTGGCTACCTTTGAGGGGGAGTAGGTATTGGTAGTTGATGTGGTGTAGGTTGGTGTGTGATCCTAAGGGGGAGTATTTAGAGTAGTAAAGGAAAGGTTTTGTAGAGTAGTTGTAAGTAGGTTTGATGAAAAAGGAAAAGAATAAAATAGTACAAACATTATGTCCTTTGTCATTGATGTCAAAGGGGGAGAGAGAATCATGTGAAAAAGTCATAAACACAAGGGAAGAGAGAAACATATGAAAAAATAATAAGTAATAAGGGAGAGAAAGTCATGAGAAGTGATGCATAAAAGATAAGTTATTTAGGGGGAGAAAAGAGAAGGAAATTGGTATGGTATAAAGCTATTGCGTCTTTGATGGTTTTTCACATCATGTGTTGCCATCAATGACAAAGGGGAGATTGTTTCAAGTATGAGTAGTTGGTGTTGTCATTGATGTCAACAAGCCTGTGTTGTCATGGAGGTCTATAGTTGAGATGGTTGCAAGGAGTGTGAGTAGTTGATGCTTTGATTAGTTGTATTATGTTGTCATTAGTAAAGCTACTGGTTTCAACCTCCAATGTTGCTTTGATAAGCTTCTGTCTATGGTTGTGGAAGTGTTGAATATGATGAGGATGTGTCTCTGGTGCTTGGTTTCCATGTGCTTTTGAGAAAATTAAAAAAAGGATGAAATAGTGTATTGTAGTGGTATTTTGGGTGATAGAGTTATGTTATGGTTTTTCTCCACATTTCTTCTAGGTTGAAGATATGCTTGTGTAGACATGTAAAATTTACATCATGCATAATCATATTCCATTCATAAAATAAATCAGGACTTTATTTAAATCAAACCCAAATCATATTCCACCATTTTCTGATTTAAATAAATCAAATATTTAAGTCCTAAAAGTCAAAATCATCATCTATTTAATCTATCCCTGATTAAATACTAATCTCACCCACTTGCATTCTCTAGATATCTCCACTTGCACATATAAATCAATTTATTGATTTATTAAATCCAAGATTTTCCATCAACATGGCATTTATGGGGAATATTCCTTCAACTTTGAATTCAAAGGCAAGTTGATTTGTCCCTCCAACATTGCATTTATTGCTCATTTTCATGTCCCCCACTTAGCATTTACTCTCAAATTTGAATTCAAATTTTCCCTCTCATGGGCACTCTTCCCAAATCTTGCACATACATCAACCAATCACATGATGACAAGTGTCCTTCTTTCATTGGTCCAATCTTAGTCCCACATTGGTCTCTCTACAACACTTAGCATTTTGAAAATCTATAAAATGGAGGCTTCATCTCTTATCAAATCCTTCACAACCTCCACAATATTTATGCAAAGTCACTCTCTTGGTTTGAGAACTGATTTTGCTCATCATCACTCCACCATCTTCATAGAATTTTCATCTTAAGCTTTGATCAAGGATTGGGAAAGGGTCACTAGCACATGTGACACCAATCCACTATGGGATAGAATTTGACTCTTGTTTTTCTCATGCTTTCACTTGGCTTATGTTGATAACTTACTTTGTTTGCATAGATAACATGAGCAATTATTTCATAGGGATTCTATATCTGATTTGCTTGATTTAACTAACAATACTCATGCTTGTTTGTTTTTTGAGCAAAATGCAGATTTAGGGTCCACATTATGGCGCTAGAGGGAGGGCTAATATACTCTTTTTATGATTTCAATTCCATTAGCTTAAGAATTTCATTAGCTATCAAGTTATAAATGCCTGTCATAGTGTTGAAATTGAAAGAGATGTCACTTTCCAATTTCCTCACGCCTTGTTGTGGTTGCTAATTCTCAGCCCATGATTCTATAAAGTATCCAATCAACCACTATTTTATTCGCACATGCTGTAGATCCATTTACGGCTAACTAATGATCCATATTTTTGGTTTACTAATGTAAGATAGGCTGAGCACGTGCTTTGTCTATGATTCTGCATTTTGAATGCCTTTCACACAAATAATATTGATTCTACAAATTGACTGTGCTATTGAAAGAGGTCAAAATACTGGCAATTTTTCTGTCTAATGGAAATATACGCTTTCAAAATGATATTGCTCTCATCAAAATAAGTTTGTCGGTACTACAGTTAATTTATTTTTTATTTTTTTTGTTATGCGTATATCTTGTTCCTCTAATGGCGTTTCAGGGCGGACTCAAAGAGCTGTTTTGACAAATACGGTAAAGTTGTGACGGTGCAGTAAAGAGGTTAGTCAACAATATGTGGCCATCACTTTACATTGGTCTGAGAATCTTTCAAAAATTACTAATAGCGCGCCTCTCTTTCTTTCAAAAGTTTCGCTGTCTAACTTGCATATCTACTCACAATCTTGAATGTTGGATGAAAGAGATCGATGCTTTTAATGCTGCTGTCTGTATGATTACTTTCTTAGAGATTTTGGCAATCCTTTTTCTGACTACTGGTGTTGACCTTGTGCCAACACATTTAATTTCATGGTCTTTGGTGTAAGGTTCGCATTTATGCAAAATAGTGTTGTTTCTGCTGTGCACTGACAGATTTCATTAAGTTGAAAGCATGTGGAGTCTTTAATCGATGCCTTTCTTCTTTTTTACACCTGCCAATCGCATTTGCAATAAATTCATTCTTAGTGCTTATCCTCCTGAGTGAGTTGCGCGACCCCAGAAACACCGTCTTTGCCAGTCAGAACAACAACAGCCTTGAGTGAACCCATCGCTTAAAATTGTGATCCCAGGAAATCCCGTGCGCTTTGCCTGACCAGATATAGAGCAAACTCACTTATGTCAACTATCCAAAATAGTGCGCCTTCACACCTAGCATTCCCAATGGCTTTTGAGAAAAAAATATTTTGAAATAAAGCGCTTTGGCACTATCTGCTTACATCAAAAGTCTTTGAAAAAGGTCTCTATAGGCTCCTCCGTGTCACGTCCCTGTGTGCTGCTATGTTACCGGTCAGAGCGCCCATGTATGGCATATTCAATGTATAAAACATAAGTTAGATATGTTACATATCACATAATGATGGAAAGCTTGGTAGAGGCGGCGTAGTAGAAGTAGAAATAACATTGATAGCAGTTAAAGCAATCTGAAATAAGTCAACTTGTGCCTCGGTAATTAAATGTCCTTCAGCTATCGGAAACTTTTCAATCTTGTCTCAAATTTATGTGATTTGATATGACGCCCTATCTTTTTAGTAAATCGTCTTAACTCATAAGAATTGTAACTTGCCATTTCGAATTTGCTGAGGCATTGGGAAGAATCTTGGAACACATTAAACATCATGAGCTTGTGTGGCCTGTGTATTCCAAAAAAAGAAGCCAGTATCATTAAATAGCGGTAGATGTTGGCTTGCGCAGTAAGACGTTCTCCTCTGTTGAATTAAGCAGGTAGATGCTGGCGATTGGGTATCAATCTGAATGTTTCCAAGCATTCTCTAAACAAACCTTGAAATAGGCATACACGTTAGTTTCACATTCTTTTATGCTATGCTATCTTGCTTCAGAATTGCGTTGAAAATTGATAAAAAAAACTTTCTCCATGCCGACATCATAAATATACCTGTTCCTCTGCATGTTCATCGCATTTACATTTGCTATGATTATCATTGAAAGTTTCTTAACTCCTGTCCACATCGTGACTAATAGCATTGACTATTGCTATTAATGGCGTTCCTTTTTTACTTGCATTCAGATGAAATCTATCTGACAAAATTTTCATCCTATCAAAATCATCAGGAATGTACTTGATCTTTTTTTCATGAAGGTGCTGGCAATAGGATTTTCTTTTCTTTGACAGAGGGAATATCAACTAGCAAGCTTTTAATTGTATATGCCCTTAATGAAGGTTATTAGCAAACGATTTAATTTGGTTGAGTGTAGTTTAGTGATTCATAATCCAATATTCTCTCATATTACAAGCTTAGTAAGTTTATAATAAATGTCATAATGTTATGTTATCACATTTATTGTGATCATTTTTGATAACCCACATTTGAGATGATTATTACATTTGAGGTTATGATTGTCACATTTGAAATTGAAGAGAATACTTTTGAGAGATTTTTTCTTTTAAGTTGATTTTTAACAAATGTGATGCCTTCTCAAAATAGGATCATTAATGACTTATTTATAAACCTTCCTTTTTATTATCATCACTTAGAAACATGTTATTGTTTGAAGTTAAATCAAAATAAGTTGGATTCTCACATAAATTGTCTTTTTTGTTTATAGGTACAAGGAAAGCGAAAAGTCAACAAGAAGGAGGCTAGCAAAGGAAAACGAAAGGAGGAGGATTTTTTTTGAAAACTCAAAGTGTTTTTAAATGCTTTAAGTGTTTGTTCAACACTTCTTTACAAAATTGTTACCTTTTCGCTCCTAGGACACTAATTTTCCTTTGGGTCTAAAAAGAACAATTTGATTTTCTCCATTCACAAAAGGATAAAATTCAAGCTTAGACACTTACTAGATTTCGTTTTGGGCTAAAAAATTGAACAAGAAATCTTCATATTTCATTTGGTGCTTAAAACGAATCACACAATTGCTTTGAAGGCTATAAAATGAACAAGTGCTTGAATTGTGTGATTTTGTCTTTTGAGTGCGTATCCTCTCCCCTTGCTCTTCGTGCGATCTAGGGTGCAAGAGAAACACTCAAAATACATTTTATTGCTTTGAAACACTTCGATTTGGGTTTAAAATTGAACATCTTGTGCAAGTGTGAGTAGGGGCATTTTCACGTACATTCTCTTTCTTTGTGCCATCAAAGATCGATCGAGTTACGGATTGTGTCTTTGCTTGCTTTTGTTTATCTTAGAGGGCCTGCCTTGGGGAAAAAGTACTCACCCAAGGGAACGACTCAACCGGTAACACTCTAAAGCCAAGAGTATTTCCAGCCGGGATATAAATGTGGGTATTGGTTAAACGCCATTATCACGTGGTTGGCTCCGACAAGATGGATCCGAAAGGGGACTCTTGCCGAATGGGTCAATCTCCACGAACGAAAAGTCCTTACTAGAACCATGTGCTAGAATTTCCAAAATCCTTAATCTATTTGTTGGTGCAAGAACGGTCATTTTGAAGCCACCCCACACTCTACGGTCTTCTAGTAGAGATGGAAAGCATGCCATGGGAGTTTCATGGGTGTTGATGCTTGGGCACTGATTGACGATAATGAGTCGTGGAGGAGCCATTGGGGTCAAGCATCTAACCATCCGCTAGAGATAAGCGTAGCTAGACTTTCCAAGTGGGAATCCAACAAATATTGTCTTACACATCCATAGGGCTTGTACTTGTTCTTGTTTGAAAACACAGTGTGGTATTCGAAAACATTTTGCAAACAAACATTCAACATGATTCTCAAAATTTCAAACCCTTTTGAAGACAAATATCATTGACTCAATCCATATGTTACTGCTTTCCCTGGGATTCACATCCTTAGAGGTTCCTAAGCATTGGATTATACCTCAATTTGTCTTCTTGAGTAAACAATAGGAAAACCCTTGCCTTGAGTTCATTGAATTTCCACATAAAATATCTTGTGGGGTTTAAAGAAATTAAGACATTGGACATCTTAGTTTGAAACTTTAATCAAAGAGAGTGTTTTTGGTAAAATAAAGCCATTAAAAGCAAAGCAAAATGAACTTTCATGTGTGTTGAAGACTCCAAATCCCAAAAGCACAAATCATTGATTGGAAATCCAAAATGTTCAAATCATTTCTTGGTTACAAAGGTCTTTAGGAAGCATATGCATGCTCTTCAATACCTAGATCTAGGCAAACAAAGTGGTCTTTTTAGGTTCATCTAGGGATCAAAAACATATCAAAACTTTTCATCCATCCTCCAAAACAACATCATCTCATAAATCATCTTTTGAAAAACCTTGAAATCATCCTTGAAGTGCTAGGCTTTATGACAAAATCAAGCAAACACCAAAATCATTGAGACCAAGTCCTTGAAACATTTATCAAAACACCTTTTGGCTAGGAATGTAGTAAATGCATCCTTTTGCATATCCTTAGTCCAAATCATCTTGTCTAGCTTAGTGTATGTAGATGAATCCTTCTCCATATACTTAGTGAAACAATCATTTGTTTGGGTAGGTGTGGGTAGATGCATCCTTCTCCCCTCACACATAACCAAATCATCATCCTTTGAACAAAACTATCCTTTAGATCATTATCAAACATCTTAGGGTCTTTTTGTTCAAAATCAAAATCAAAATCCAAATCAAGATCAAGGACAAAATCTCAAAATCCAAAAATCAAACCAATCAAAAAATCCAAAGTCCTAGCATTTCATTCAAGATTTATCAAAAGCCAAAAACAACACCCATAAACATCCACAACATCCATCTTTAAACATCACACCATATCATATCATCATCACATTTGATCCTAAAAGAATCCTAAAACTTTCACTTTGGGACATAAAATAGAGATTAATCCAAGGAATCAAGAGATTCATCTCCCATATTCTCGAAGATTGATCCTTGTTTTATGGTTCAAACGAGATCTCAATACAAGAAGAGTATGGAAGCCCACAAAGAAACTCCCGCTTCAAGTGACCTTAGCCAAACAAACATAGAAATGAATCTCGCAGAATCAAGCAATCCATTGACCCTCTCATCATCACAAAATCCGCAAGGAGAAAACCAAGGAGAGGACCCCACTTTTGGAATGTCTCGTGAAGAAATGACGGAAATGCTCCAAAATCCGGACAACCATAGAATCATCAACATCATGATGAGACTTAACCCTTCGTTGTACATGCTTGAACTAGCAAAACAAGGGGCCAAGTTGCCTTCGGATTTTGATGTGACCACTATAGTAGAGACATCTTTTCCACCAATCTCATCCACCATCCCCATTTCATCTACACCCCCATCTCAAAACGTCATGGAAAATATCCCGCAAATCACAACATCATTTGCTCCAACTCAACCCAATGTTAACAAGGGAAACACATTTCTCAATGCTCTTCAATCACATCCCCTTGTTAATAATCAGAACTTGGACGCAAACACCACATGTTGGAACAAACATCCTCCATAATCCATTACACTAAAATGCTCCTCCCACTTTACATTATGAATCCATCATCATCATCTTTTCACAGAGCACCACAAACACCTCTTCTCACAATTCACAAGAGGAGGAGAGATATTCTCGGACCGTAAGTATTTTCAACACCACAACACTTT
>VDFB02316782.1:0-61249 GCA_007258455.2 Sequoia sempervirens | reverse complement strand
GGTGAGAAAAACCATCATGATTTTTTAACCATTTTTTGATTGTTCACAAGAATCTTGATAAAGCTCACGCACATACAAGAATTCCTTAGTGATCACATTCTATAAGTGTTGACAACGATGTCAATTGCAACAACAGTACAGATAAAATCTTCACAGGAAAACTGTGAAGAACCTATCGTTACTTGAAATATTGAACCAAGGCAACCTAAGGTGTCTGTGTTATAGGAAAAGGTTAAGTTAGCTTAATCCCAAGGCTCTGGTAGTTAGGTCTTGACCATACTAGGTTCATTGTAGGGTATGATGTGATATTGTTGTTAATCTCAAGGGGTCTATGGTTAATTAGAATTTCATTTGGAATCATAAGCATTTGAAACAAGATTTCCAGTTCAATCATAAAATAATATCATGAAATCAAAAGATTTACAATAATATTGCATGAACATCAACAAATTTTCTATCGCTTAAGTAGATTTAGCTTGAATCATTCAACAATTTCATAGAAAATGAAATATTTTCAATAAATTTCCATCCATTCATCTATTTTTTGAAACATTTAAAAAAAATTAAACATCCAATCTAAAATAAAGCATAAAAATACTAAAAATTAAAATTTCTCTTGGTTATTCTCCATGCATGCCCCAAGAGTTAATCAAATCAAAGCAAACCACTTTATACTTCACTAGATTGCTTCACAACTACATATAAAATAGTGTGAGATTTTAAAGAAGGGGTTTTAGTTTGGACACTGAGAAGGTTTTGCATGCAGCACCCTTAAAATAGCGCAACACATAGTCTTGTTTGGCTAAACTAACAAAACTAGCTACAAAAATACATGAGATAGGTAGCTATTAAATTGGCTTCGATATTGATTAAATTCTATGTGCATACAAGTTTTTAGTCCGGAATGATTCAGAAAATAGGAAAAAAGAACAAAACTTAGAAAAGTTTTGGCTCTTCTGACATCCACAAACTCTGAAATTAAAAATAAAACTAAAGCAATAAATGACCTTTTATAGGACAAGGCCTCAAGAGTTCAAACTTAGATTTTATCAAGAGAATCAGAAATAGAAAATCAAAATGTAGCACATGGCATTCACCAACTGTCATCATAATCTTCTAGGTGAAGTCAAAGCTTTGACTACTTTAGCAGCAACACTTTTCACTTTCAAACTCTAGTACACAATACTCCACATAAAACAAGGCTATCATCATTCTTTAGAATACTGAAGGAACATCCACCGAGATCAAGAAAAACCTGGAAAAATAAATTTCAACAAAACATTTTGTGACAGCTCTGATTTCCAATATCCGGTACTTCCTTCTATCACTTAGGGATCGGGTTTCAAAATCCTTCACTTTTCTTCAACTGATATTCTCAGAAAGCATTCAATATCTAGTGCATACACTCTTTTGAAATTTCCTGTATTGCTTTCCAACTAAACTTGAGCCAAATGTATTCTTCTGATATTTGGAGTATACTAGCATTCCTTTGCACTTTCTCTATTTCATATCTGACTATAGTGTTTCTTCAATGTATAGTATCATCAATAACTTCCTGAGTTAACAATTGAATAGGGTCTTTATTTATTCTCTCAATCCATTCCTTGAAAGCTTTTGCTTCTTTACCCTCCTATCCTAGTGTTTGGGGATCACAATCTTGATGTACTAACACTTCAATAAAATCTTGATCTTTGTCAAGCAACTTACTGCATTTCTCGGTGACCTTTTCAAATCCTTCTATAAATTGTGTTAATGTGTCACCTTCCCATTTCAACTATTTCTTCCATTTTTTAGGAAATGGAACTTCTTGTTCTGAAATTATATTTTCTCTTATCAATTATTGGACATCCACTTGCATGAGAGTTTCTACATTTCTCCTTTCAACATCAACCTATTCCTGGAGAAACCTACATTCTCCTTCAAATCTTCTAAATTTCTTAGACCAATGGTATGCTTCCTTGTATTTCCCAATTGCATCTGTAATAAATTATTCCCCTTTCCTTACCCAATACTCAATCCATTCTTCAAATACATTCATTCTATGGAGAACTGTTGCAATTGCATCCACCTGTTCTTGTGACATAAGTACTAGATTCTAGAGCAATTCAGTTTGTGCTTGACCAGATAGGGTTAATGACTTTATAAAATCTTCTAGGCTAGCAACATGTTCTTTCAACTCTCTTTTCTTTTGTTTATCATTTTGTACCCTGGCAACAGTTTCATCCAAATTCATATTCATTTCTTCTAACTCTTGTGTCTGGGATGAGTGTCCAACATTGATACTTGTTATCTTATACTCCTTAGGTGTTATCTCATGACTATTTTTATCAAGTACTAGGGTAGCTATATGGATTTTTCTGCCTCCATCTACATTCTTCTTTATGGCATGTTTCATTTTAACTCTTCACCTAGGCTTAGGAGTCTCCACTTCTTGTATAAAAATTTTAATATCTAGAGGTACTAATTCTACTTCCATTGGGGAAGTCAATTCTTTGATTAACCAATCAAGTGCATCTCCATCACGCTCTACCTCTGTAACATTCCTTTGTTCCTAGTTTCCAGTCAATTCAGGAACTTCTTCTCATACTCCTTCAACCTTATCTATTACGTCCTTTGAAATAGAAATCTCTTCAATAATCTCTGGCATAGATTCTGGATTACCAGAATTGCACACTATCTCCTCAGTTTCAAGACTTGTATTTTCCTCTCTAGCCAGGTGTTCAATATCAGCCTCTAGGATGTCACCTTCTTTATATATTGTCACATCAGGATTTTCTTCATTTCCAACCTTATCAACTAAAACTCGTGAAGGTTCTTCATTCTCAATTTCAACCTGGTTTTCCTTTGATTTTTCAAAGACCTATGGTTGTTTATTATCATTTTGATCATTCCCAAGTGAAGGTTGGAAATCAAAGGTATCTTCGATAACCATTTACTCAGTAGGATTTTTCCCTGCAGTCTCCCATGTTTCCACTTCAAGAACATCAAGGTTTCCCGCTTCTAAAGCAAGTGTTCCTTGTATGAATTTTTCTTCTTCAACATTTATAGGAAGGTACCCTATGTTTGGAATTTCTTCTACCATTGGTTGTACCATGGGTTTATCTTTAGACTTGTTTTATTTTACTCTTTCCCACATGGCGCCCCACCTATCCATCTATTCCTTAATATTGGCTTCATCAGCCTCATAAACTTCATCCAAAACCACAGGAGTCTTTCCTAGTGCTTGTTTTACACTAGCCATATTAATTGAGGGGGGAGAAGTGAATAATGTTGCACCTCTTTGAGATGCAGACCTTGTCTGTGTACCAATATTTTCTGTTATCCCTACCTCTTCATCAGTAGTAGGTTTAGTCCTTGGTTTTGTTGTGGAAGAAGATTCCACTTTTGGTTTTACTTTTCATTTAACTTTTCCTAACTCAGCATCTTTTGCTTACCAGCTAGCTTTAGTGAAACTCTTTGGCTTGGAGCCTTAGAGGTTCTCTCTTCAATTTGTATACTAGCAGTTGCCTTACCAACTTTTCTCTTCTTCTTCGTAGGTTCCACACACTCAAACTCATTTTCATTTCTTTATTTTCTTCTTTTATCTTGTGAGTATGTGGGTTCAATTCCTTTTTCTCTTAAAACTTTACAAAAATCATTTATCCAATGTTGAGTATTTAATATAACCCGTGTAGAGAATTCCTCAATTGATGTCATTTCTTCACCTTTGTAATCTGGGTCTGGAATATGTTCATCATACACTCTGTCTTCATTGTAAGCCTTAGTCAACACTTCACCATCATCTTTCTCCAGCTGATCTGGACTATCATGAATCTTGAGAATCCGTGCAGACTCTAATGACAATCTTTCATACTTTCTTTTTCATACTATGTGCTCATCTTCACAATTTACCCAATAATCTTCTAGGTGTTGGACAGGAGCACGATAACCAACTATGTTCTTGGAAATATTCCCTTCTAGGTCAAATACATCCTTTGGAGTGGAAAGTATTCCAAATTATATGTTTTCAACTCTTCTTCACACAAGTCAATTGTTCTAATTGTACTGCATTTAGAATTCCCTATCATAATAGGAAATCTAAAGGAAGCCTTTTTATGAGCATTGCTATAAAGAGTTTGAGACGACTTTAACTCTCTTACCAATTCTAATAACACCATTTTATCTGTAGGGTACCTGGGCAACAAGAAAGGATTTCCATCAAAGCCTTCCACTCTAATGTAAGTGAAAGCGACAAACTAAATGTACCAGGCTCCAATCGGTCTAATGACACTTTGTGCTTCCAAAGACAATCTTTTAGCTTTGTCGCCTTCCATTTTTCTAGCCAACATCATGGAAAACACATCATTAAATCCTCTGTAATACTCCATGTATCCATGGATAGGAATTTGGGGTAAATGAGCATATATTAAATTGTTTCCTACTTCTCTACCCAGAGTACCAATCCTTTTCAACCCTTGCTTACTTTCCCTTAAGGAACAAGAATAAATCACATATGATGACATATAAAAACATCTGGTTTTTGGAAATTCCTTTATCTGTTCGTACAATTTGTCACTAATAAACTTTCCCCATTGTATTTTCACAATACTTTCCATCAATTTAGATATGATCACAAACATCCATGGTTCAAATTTACTGGCATCTTGCAACCTAGCTATCATGCTTAGCATAGTTATAGCATCTTGAACGTCTAGGTTGAACATAGACCTTAGAATTGGTTTTATTTGTTTTGTAATCTTCTCTTGACACCATTGTGTATTCATAATTTCTCTGTTGTGTTCTTCAAAACTCTAATAGGTTCTAGCTTTCGCCTTCATATCAATATGGTACATTTGAGTAAATGTAGGAAGCTCAGATGTGTATATAATTCCTTTCTCAGAGAGATCTGCATAAGTTCATCCCTCCTTTTCAATGATTCTTTTGTCTGGGTCGTAATGGTTTAAACATTTCATGACCAATTCAGGGGCCTCCATTGTTGGCAGAAACCCTCCTACTAAAAGTAACCTACTTCCTATAACATTCCTAGTACATTGAGAAGCATTTTCTTGCCATGCCCGTGTGTGAAATTCAACATCAGAAGACCACCCCATACGAGTATTCGTAGCTATCACGCCAATTGGTATAACTTGTGAACTGCAATATTTGAATTCATCTTCTGATTTTTCTTTAGAAGTACTCATTTTTGTTGGTGTGTTCTGCATTTTCAAATATGTGTCTTGTGTGTGAGTTAGGGTTAAATTTAACCAATTTTTCTAACAAATTTATAAAAATTTCAATTCACCTTTTCATTTAAATTCAAATCAAAATTTTAGTTTTTTAAAAAGGGAAATACCATCCTTTTCTATATTTTCATGTGTGAAAATGATTAACATAATTTTTGTTATTCGAGACATACCTGATTCTGGTTGATGATGACAATATTTTCAAAATGCAACCTTGAAACCCTTGGTAGTTGTGTTCTTAGTTTCTCAAAATTTACCTTTCCTTGTGTGCCATAGTATTAGTTTGTTCGTTCAATGTCCTTTGCAAATTTGTAGCATGACATGAAGTTGAGTGTTATAAAAGAAATTGCATGCTTGAGGTGATGCCAAGTACATGAGTAGTTTTCCACCTTCATTAATTACTTGTTACAATGCATTAATTTCTCGAATAAAGGTGTAATCATGATGAATTAGGGTTCAAATTGAACACCTAGGTTTTTGTGCGAGCTCACTACTAGAGGAGAAAGATGGCGCGAAGATCTTACATGGCACTCTTGTGTCACTTTTATTTTTGTGATGCAAAAGCCTTTAAAATACGTAATCAATTACGATCACCGGGATTGACAACTTCTGGTACCAAACCTTGGAAAGATTACCAGGGACCGGGACACTTACCTTCAAGCTTTAAAGAAAACTGGAGCAAAAAGAGGGACTGGGAACTAGGTTCAAGAGAGATCAAAAGTGATTCAAACATTTTATAACAAAACCTCCGATTTTTGAATTCTGACTAAAGAAAATGAAAAGCAACTATCAGACTCCAATACAAGAAAGCGGGGCCACTGGGATTAACAACTTTCGGGTGATGACTTACCGAGTAGGATTAAGACCAATCAAGGATACAACTTCTTTGATGTAACCGCAACAACTCTGAGATTTTAGTTTTTGGTAAACTAATAAAACTTCATGAAAATCCTGAAACACCGAATCTGGGAAAGAACAAGGGACTAAAGCAAAGACCAAGCAAATTAAGAATGAAACTTGCATTTTTACCAACCCCCAGAACAATGCCAAAGCAAGAGAAAGCAAGAGGAAAGGAAAGAAGAAAAGGGGTCCACATTTTTCCAAGGGGAAAATTGGGGCATTTTGTGAGACCACACAACAACTAGTAACCAACAAAACTAAACAAAATAATAGAAAGTCAATTCTAGATCTAACATTAGTGCTTCAAATTTTTTGTCTTCTAATTATAAACAATTAGATCTTCATTCTGACATTCTAATTCCACTTCAGCTAGCATGCAAGATTAAGTATTATTGAGCTCACGTGTGTGCAATTGATTATTTCCACTACAACAAACTTAGAGGATAGCACTTATTTGCATTGACCTAGATAATTGACAGTTCCCTTTTAAGCCAACCAAGGATAGAGCCTTGTTGCCAGTTAGGTGTCTATAGCCTCGGCAAGGTTATCTCTGTAATTCCCCCAAACATAGCTCTACTGTCAATCAAGCGTCCATAGCCCCGGTAGAGATATTTGGATAGCCTAAAGAGTTGAATTTTTTCTCTTTTGATGTTTCTTTTGATATTTATTTTTTCTTTTTTTTATAATTTCATTGATAGCTCATTTCAACTTGCAAGCAATGAAGCCTATTAGGTTGGGAATTATAGTGGTAGCAAAGGTAGCCTTTTTATTTTTCACTCAATGCAAATAGCTACTATCCCAAACTTTAGTAGAATGATTTAAAATGTGTGTGTTTGTAGCTCAACATCAACTAAATGATTCATGCTAACTAGAGTAAAAAGAACCAAACAATTCCCCAACTATTTATTAGTAAAGGACTACTTATGTTCAAAACATAGATCAAATTTCCAAAATTAACATTATATTACTATGTTCACCTTCAAAGATTTCCGATCATTGTAGAGTCTAACAATGTGACATCCAAAAAAGAAAACAAAACAAAAGTAACAAACGATTATTTACAGAGCAACAACAAAAACTAACTAAAAAGAAAAAAACTATTTACAAAAAAATATTTACAAAAAACTATTTACAAAAAACTAGTATAACTATGACTGGAAATAATTCTTTAGAAACTATCCATTGACAGGAAATGGGACGTCTTCACTAGTCAAAAACTTTAGCCTATAGATGTTATCACCTAAAATTTCTGAAACCTGATAAGGACCTGTCCACAACTTGTCAAATTTACCATGCTCACCTTTTCGTTCATGGGCTATGTTCCAATACAGGACTAAGTCAGATATTCTAAAACTTTTTAATCTAGCCTTTTTTGTCAAACCATCGTTTTACCACAAATTGATGCCTAGAAAAATGATCTATAGCTCAAGTATGTTTTGTTGGAAATAGGATGCCATTTATTTGCAAATACTAAACATTAATTATTTCATGTATCTCCTAAGTTCTTGGAATGTGCTCAACAACACTAAGATTAGGATGAGATTAATATTTGATGAAATAAATCATGAAATTGACATTTGTAGTTATTCCTAAATAATAGGAACATGTGGGTGCACACATGGTAAGGTGACACTCACCTTGAGTTCAGTTAACTATTTGGAGTAAGAGATAACACTTTTGAATGCATGTAAAGATCCTAGAGTTAGGATTTAATGTTTACATGCTTGAAGTTCAGTTCAGTTCAGTTCAGTTTAGTTCAATTCAGTTCAGAATCAATTTAGTTTAGTTTAGTTCAGTTCATTTCAGTTCAGTTTAGTTCAGTTCAGTTTAGTTATGGTTCAGTTGTCTTCAATTTGTTTTAGTTGTATGTTAGTTAACTTCAGTTAACTTGGAATGCATGGCTAATAACATTGAGTTGTATGACAGATAACAGGGACTACCTCCAGTTAACAGGGGATGACCATTCTTGCATGAATGGTGTTGAGTAAATGTTTCAGTTAACAAGAAATCACTTGGAGCTAACTTGGGCGCCCAAGATGCTTTCTTGGAATTAACTCCAATGCATGATAAGATATTTCTGAAGGCTTTGTTAAGTGGGACCCTCTTTTGGGTGCCATCTTTGAGGAAGAGCTTTGTAATTATCACCGAAGTGAAGGATGAGTTGTAGCTTTAGTTTGGGATGCCCAAATGGGTAAAGCACATGTTCTAAGCTTTGGTCTTCACGGTAGAACTCAACTTGAAGCAATATGGCATACCTTTTCAAGGGCTTGAGCTTGTGCATTGTAATTATCACCTTTTGGAGATTACAAGGTTGCATATTGCCTCTATATCTCATTCAAGTTGAAGAGAGTTTTGATCATTTTTATTTGCAGGTGTGAAGAAGATTGGAAAAGACAAAAGAAGCATTCTCAAGCAAGAATTGGAGCTATTGTATTTCAGAGATTGAATAATAGAATAATTCTTGGTGGAGTTTTTTCCCGAAAGGGTTTCTCCATGTTATATCTTGTGTAATCTTTCTAATATCCTATCTAGTCCTTCTATCAACTTCTCTCTACATTCTACAACAGTAAAATGGATTAATCAAGATAATCACCCATAAAGAATATATGTAACAAAGAAAAAGCTTACTTAGATCAACAATATTGAAGTTTTACAGAGTATTAAGCTAAGAAAACACCTCATTTTTCAACATGTTTTTCATTCAAATGCATTAATTGCAATAATCAGGCTTCAGTTTGATCATCTAATCCAATGTATTCTTGGGAAAATTGCCAAGTAGGGATTTTCAAATTTATTGGAAATATAGGATCTACCCCATAAACTAGGTGATAAGGAGAATTTCCTAACGCAGACTTCATCCTAGTACAGTCTACCCAAAGGGAGAATTTCAACAAAGAATGTCATTCTCTTGGATTCTTTTCAACTAATTTTTTAATTATATCCAGCAGATTTTTATTTGATGACTCTGCTAATCCATTTCCCTACGGATAATAGTTAGATGAGAATTTTAATGTTATATTGTATTCAAATTCCCAATTGGAAAATTTTAATGAAGAAAAAGTAGGGCCATTATCACATACCAATGTGTACAGTATTCCAAACCTAGTAATAAGATTCTCTTCCAAAAATTTGATTACCACCTTTGTGGTGCATTGTTTGCTAGAGCACACTTTTGTCCATCTGGTGCAATAATTTGTAGCAGTCAATATAAACCTATGACCTGGGGATGATGGAGGATTGATAGTACCAATGAAATCTAGTCCCCATTGTGAAAAAGGATGCATCTCCATCACCAGTTGTAATGATTGAACATTGAATCTTCCTTTGTTTGCTACAGTTTGACATAGTAGTGTTTCACATGTTCATATGTATCTTTAAAAATCATTGGCCAGTAATAACTGACTCTCAAAATGAGGTGTGTAGTAGCTAAAGGTGCTCCATGAGTTGTTCCAAACTTGTCGTGCAATTCCTGCAACACTTTGTTCACTTCTATTCTATTCAAACATCTCAAATAAATTCCTTCGTGATTTCTTTTAAATAGAGCTCCTCCTTTGATCATGTAACTTTGTGATTTTATCTTAAGATCTCTTCATTGATTCCTTTGCATATGATTGGGGCAAGTATGGCTGACTAGATAATGCCATATATCTAAATACTAATATTCTTCATCTTTTACATCCAAGATATACTGTTGACTAGAGATTTGCAGATCTATTTCTGCAATAGATTTGACCAAAGTCTATCCCTGAACCAATTTCATACGTATGATTTCTAGATCGAACTCTTGCAAGATTGTGACCCATTTAGCTCTTTTTTCTCTGAGCTCACTCTGTGTTAACAACATTTTAACTATAGAATCTTGAACAATAGCTTTGACTATACTCTTGAGAATGTAATGCCTAAATTTTCCGTACTGCTTTGACCAAAGAAAAGGCTTGTTTTTCAACATCTATGTATCTTAGCTTTGCTTCTTTAAATGGAGCACTCATAAAATCAATTTCCTTTTCTTCTTTGTTATCGCCCTTCTATGTTAGTACCGCTGCACAAGTATGACCAAAAGCAAAAGAGTAAATATATAAAGGTTTGACATAATCGAGACTTACCAATACCGGTGCTTCCATATTTGCAGCTTTTATGTTTTCAAAGGCGAGCTTAGCTTCATTCGTCCACTCTATTTTTGCATCTTTCTTCAACATATCATTGAGTGGTTTTACTATTTCAGAAAATCCAATGATAAATTTTCAGATGAAATTGATCTTACCAAAATATGATTTCAATTCTTTTTTACTTCCCATGGGTTGTAACTTGAGTAGTGCACTCACTCTGTCTGGGTCTATCGAAATACCTCTTTTAGAAATAATTTGTCCCAGTAGTTTACCTTCAGTCACCCCAAAAATACTTTTTTTAGGATTTAGTGAAACTTCGTAAGTTTCACACTTTTGTAATATCGCTCTAAGATCTCAAACATGATCTCCTCTATTTTTTGAGAATACTGTGAGGTTGTCCATGTAAATACATTTTCCCATCAACTCTCTAAAAGAATAATCCATAGCTCTCTGAAATATAGCTCTGGAATTTATCAATCCAAATGGCATCCTTCTGTAAGCGAAAGTTTCCCACTTCGTGGGGAATGATGTCTTCATCCAATCTTCCTTCGCTACGATTACTTGATTATATCCAGAGAATCCATCCAAAAAGGACATCATCTATGAACCATTGAATTTTTGTATCACTTCTTCTAGTGAAGGTAGTGGATAATTTTCTTTCTCAGACGTCTTGTTAAGATTCTGGAAATCTACACATAGCCGTATATCTCCATTCTTTTTCCTTACAGGTACCAAGTTTTCCACCCAAGTAGAATGTCTAATAGGAAAAAATATTTAGACTAATAAAAGCTTTTGGACTTCTTTTTGAATTAGTCATTCTAAGAGTGCATTTACTGGTCATTGTTTATGTCGGAAAGGCTTCGCATCAGACTTTAGTGGTATTGTATGTGTGATGATGAAAGTATCATAGGTTTTCAAATCTTCATATGTCCATGCTATAACCTTCCAATAATCTCTGAGTTCTTGAGAAATTTTTCTCTTCTCTTCTTCAGTACAGACCTTTCCTATAAGCACGTTCTTAGGATCTTCTTTAGTATGTAAATTGTATAACTTAGATTTTCCTCCATCACTTTGAGGCAAATCTTTCCATCAAACTATCTGATCAATGTCAAACATTTGTTCCAATTCAATTATCCCTTTTGGAATATTATTATCTTTTTGCTTGAGCTAATTCTTCTTCTTGAATCTTGCCATCAGGGCGATCTATTTCTTTAATTATTTGTGCTTTGAAAATACCAGAGTTAATGATGAATTCCACTATATGCCAATCATCTTCGAACACCTGCAAATTTGTAACATTATCGAGAACTAAAGGTAACTGTACCAACTCAACTGTAAATCTCCTCAAACCTGAGGCATCTAAAGGTTCCAAAGTACTCGCAGTAGTAGCCAAAGCATTAGCTCTTTGATTAAATCTTCTTGAAATGTGAGTAATGTTGAATGCATCGAAATCTTGTATCAGATCCCATACTCTATGTCAATAATTGGACAATCACTTTTAGTGGCAAACATACTATTTTCGAACTTGCTTAACTAATTTAAAATCACCAAACACTTTGAGAATTTTGAATTTCTTCTTGATTGCGATGATCAAGCCATGTATAAGGGCTTCATATTCTGCCACATTGTTATTGCACTGAAATTGAAATCGATAAGCAACAAGAAAATATTTACCTTGTAGGTTGACAAGTTCAACTCCAATTCCAATTCCTTGTTTCGATTTGGATCCATCAAACTTAAGAATCCAGGCTTCATCATTTGTAGCTTGAAACTTACCATTCTTAGGTATCGTCGAATTAGCCTTTTTGGTTTGTGTAATTCGAATTCTATCTCCATGCATTTCTGGTTCAAGCCTCTTGATCTTGTCATGTTCTAGATAGTACTAGTTTTCAATTTTGTGAATTATTTCCAAGCACATCGTACAATTGTCTTCTGAATGTGCATAATTGTGTAACCTACACCAATCCTGCAATAAAAAAACTTTTTAGTGAAATTTGAATTTTACCACCCTTTTGAGCTTCTGTAACAATATTCTTCCAAAATTTATCATAATGACTATTTTCTACTTCGAAAGAATCACAATCTGATTCAATTAAAACATCTATTCCAGGAGTTATCTAATTATGTTTTTTAGCATTGCATGTAAATACCTCTTCTATTTTGACTCTTGAATTTCATATTTTATAAACTCCTAGTTCTACATCAATGTATAGAACTTCATTCTTCTGATTGTAATCAGTGATCATGTATTTCATGTGTGGTTCTCTCTCGATTCTAATTTGATTAGGAACTCCTTTCCATGGTAACCACATATGTGAGAAATCTGTAGCCATATATCCATTCAAATTTTTTGACCACTCCCTGCTCAATAACATACCGTAAGTATCAGGTATCTCAACGACTTGAATGTCTATGTAATATTGAATCCTGGGATTCGACGCTAGCTGCATATGAATATTAGTTAACTCCTCGACTACATTTACTTTAGTTTTTTCAAGTTGAGTAACTTTCTTTAAAGAACTTTCCAGAGTTAACCCTAGCATTTGACATATGGAAAAAGGCATCACGTTAGTAGACGCTCCAGAGTCTACTAAACAATTATGAATATTTTTACCAAATATTCTCAACATGAGTAGAAATGGCGGGGATTCTAATTTTCCTTTGTAAAAGGCTACTTGTGATCCGCCATGGGAACAATGTTCTTATCTTTTGTCTTAATGTAATTATCTTTCACCTGAGATTCTTTAAATTTGCTTTCTTTTGGAAGATCTTATAAAGTATTTAAGAAAGCTTTCCTGATCACAACTGTTTTGAGCAATTCTGATAAAGAAAGGCTGATTTTTACCTTTTTGATTTCTTCTACTAAATAATTAGTCAAGTTGTTTTGATCAACAGAATCTACCTTTTCACTTCAAGAAACATTTGATGAATTATAATGAGAGGTTACTTTAGGTAACCCTAGAGTATTGCTTGATTTATCATTAGGTGGAGTACTAAAGTTGTTAGGAGGAATTGACATGGTCAATGGCCCATTGAATTTACTTCCACCGTTGGTGTTACTTCTCAGGTTGTAATTATGTCCTTTCTGATATTGTTGAAAAGCATGAATTTCGTCAATTTCTTCCTGGGGTTCATTTTCATCTTGATAAGGAAACATATATGTTTCTAAAGTCATGGTTGAATTGTCTCCATCACATTCATGAGCTTAACTTGTGACAATAGTAGGTGGTTTGACACATTCGTAACTTTCAAGAACTAAAGCAGAATCATATCCTACTAGAACCAATTCATTTCCATTGGGAGGATGAGAGTCACACTATTCATTGTGATGTGTAGCAGCTAGAAAAATTTCTGAAGCAATTTTAAACCGTGAATAGTCTACTTCAACATTAGCGTTTGTATTATGAATTCTACACCAATTATTCATCGCAAGATCAGCTAAATTCACCTTTGATGTGGATCTATCATCAGAAGGATTAACGTTATCTAAAGGTGTGGATATCCCTCCATTATTTGGTCATGTGTTCCAAGGTCTAGGTGGTCTGGAAGCGTTATACACTCGATTTTGTGAATTTTGGTTGTTATTTTGAGCATAAAAGTTTTGATTTCTTAATTGTGTAACCTCTATGGTTAACATTTTAAGTTGAGTTGTAATTTCTCTAATTTCTTCCTTATCATCTGGAATTTTAACTTTTTGATTTTCTTGAGTTTGTGAAAAGAAATAATTTATATTAGGATGCAACTCTATAATAGTTGGACCAAGGTGAGGGACTAAAACTTGACTATTTCCTAGTTGAAAGAAAGTATTTTGAGGAAATGTCCCATTCTGGACCACTGAAGGAAAAGTATTAGGAGTCATAGGATGATTTAAAGGGACTCCATTCATACTCGAGACAAGATAATTATTTAGTCCATTTCCACCATCTGCATACGATCCTTTTTCAAGGTGTTTCATTTCTAAATTTACACTTACGGCTTCAACATAGGCTTCGGGTAAAGTAGTAGGAGGATTTTCCCTTCACTTTACAAACATAGTAGTTAAAGGATCTACAGTTGTATAATAAACTGCAATAGCAGACAAATTTTCCACTACATAAGGTGCCTATAACCTAGAATAATCCTTCTGGAACCTGTCATTAAAAGCAATTATAGGTTCTCCCTCAAACCTCTTGATTTGAGCAAATTGATGATACAACAAAGCAGGGTCAATTGGTGTTCTAAATCAAGCCAAAAATTGACTTTCCATGTCTTGCCATGATCTAACTGAGTTACGAGGTAGGTTGATATACCACTAGTAAACTTCATCACTTAAGGTGTATGAGAACAACCTACATACGATATCTTCATGTTGAATCCTTGCTCTAAAACACGTATCCTTGAAGATATTGATATGTTCTTTTTCATCTTTGTGAAGGTAATATTTAGGACACAACTTATAAGGATTTTTTTGGTAAATCATTGTACACGAAAAATTGAATCGAAGACTCTACGTTGAAGAAAGCCATTGCTATAGGAGGCGGTGGTGGTATAACGGTAGTTAGATTTTGCAAACTTACACTTACACTTCCAGAATTTTGAGGTCTGGATGACGTTCGACCACTAAGCTCAACTAAAGTCACACGAGGATCACTAGACCGAGATCTAGTGACTCTACAGAAGTCCAGTTTAAAACCTAACGAAACTAAAAGAACAACAATGAGGTCCTCATTCTAACGCTAGTTCCTGTTGACGATGATGTCACTTGTAGAAATAGTGTAGATAAAATCCTCACAGACAAACCGTGAAGAACCTATCTTTACATGAAAGACTGAACCAGGGCAACCTAAGGTGTTTGTGTTATAGGAAGAGGTTGACTTAGCTTAATCCCAAGGCTCTAGTAGTCAGGTATTGACCATACTAGGTTCATTGTAGGGTGTGATGTGATATTGTTGTTAATCTCAAGGGATCTATAGTTAATTGGAATTTCATTCGAAATCATAAGCATTTGAAACAAGATTTCTAGTTCAATCATAAAATAATATCATGAAATCAAAATATTTACAATAATATTTCATGAACATTAAAAAAAATTCTATCACTTAAGTAGATTTAGCTTTAAGCATTCAACAATTTCATAGAAAATGAAAAAAAATCAATAAATTTCCATCCACTCCTCTATTTTTTGAAACATTTTCAAAAATTTAAACATCTAATCTAGAATAAAGCATAAAAATACTGAAAATTAAAATTTCTCTCGATTATTCTCCACGCATGCCCCAAGAGTTAATCAAATCAAAGCAAACTGCTTTATACTTCACTAGACTGCTTCAAAGCGACATATAAAACAGTGCGAGTTTTTAAAGAAGGGGTTTTAGTTTGGACACCGAGTAGGTTCTGCATGCACCCTTAAATGGCGTAGCATGTAGTCTTGTTCGGTTGAACTAACAAAACCATCTATAAAAATACATGAGATAGGTAGCTATCAAATTGGATTTGATATTGATTAAATTCTATATGCATACAAGTTTTTAGTCTAGAATGATTCAGAAAATAGGAAAAAAGAACAAAATAAAGAAAAGTTTTGGCTCTTCTGACATCCAAAAATTCTGAACTTAAAAATAAAAGTAAAGCAATAAACGTCCTTTTATAGGAACAAGGCGTCAAGAGTTCAAACTTAGAGTTTATCAAGAGAAACAAAAATAGCAAATCAAAATGTAGCACGTGGCATTCACCAACTGTCATCAAAATCTTCTAGACGAAGTCAAAACTTTGAATTCTTCAACAACAACACTTTTCACTTTCAAAATATGGTACACAATACTCCACAAAAAACCAGGCTATCATCATTCTTTAGAATACTAGACATGGAACATCCACCGGGATCAGGAACAACCTGAAAAAATCAATTTCAACAAAACATTTCGTGACACCTTCGATTTTTGATATCTGGTACTTCTTTCTATCACTTAGGGCTCGAGTTTTGGGATCCTTTCTTCACTTTTCTTCAACTGATATTCTTGGAAAGCATTCAATAACTAGTGCATACGCTCTTTTGAAATTCCCTGTATTGCTTTCGAGCTAAACTTGATCCTGGTGTATTCTTTTGATAGCTGGAGTATACTAGCATTCCTTTGCACTTTCTCTATTTCATATCTGACTATAGTGTTTCTGCAATGTATGATCTCTTCAATGACTTCCCAGGTTAACAATTGAACAGGGTCTTTATTTATTCTCTCAATCCATTCCTTGAAAGATTTTGCTTCTTTACCCTCATGTCCTAGTGTCTAGGGATCACAATCTTGGTGTGCTAACACTTCAATAAAATCTTGATCTTTGTCAAGCAACTTACTGCATTTCTCGGTGACCTTTTCAAATCCTTCTATACATTGTGTTAATGTGTCACCTTCCAATTTCAATTGTTTCTTCCACTTTTCAGGTAATGGAACTTCTTGTTTTCAAATTATATTTTCTCTTATCAATTCTTGGACATCCACTTGCATGAGATTTTCTACATTTCACCTTTCAGCATCAACATGTTCCTAGCGAAACCTGCATTCTCCTTCAAATCTTCTAGATTTCTCAGACCAACGGTATGCTTCCTTGTATTTCCCAATTGCATCTGTAATAAATTATTCACCTTGCCTTACCCAATACTCATTCCATTCTTCAAATACATTCATTCTATGGTGAATTGCTGCAATTGCATCCACCTGTTCTTGTGACATAAGTACTGGACTCTAGGGAAATTTAGTTTGTGCTTAACCAGATAGGGTTAATGACTTTATAAAATTGTCTAGGCTAGCAACCCCTTCTTTCAACTCTCTTTTCTTCTGTTTATTATTATGTACCCTATAATAGTTGCATCCAAATTCATCTTCATTTCTTCTAACTCTTGTGTCCAGGATGAGTGTCCAACATTGATACTTGTTATCTTATACTCCTTAAGCATTATCTCATGTCTATTTTTATCAGCTACTAGGGTAGCTATATGGATTGTTCTTCTTCCATCTGCATTTTTCTGTATGACATGTTTCATTTTAGCTCTTCGCCTAGGATTAGGAGTTTCCACTTCTTGTATAAAAATTTTAAGATCCAGAGGTACTAATTCTACTTCCATTGGGGAATTCAATTCTTTGATTGACCAATCAGGTACATCTTCATCATGCTCTACCTCTATAACATTCCTTTGTTCCTGGTTTCCAGTCAATTTAGGAACTTCTTCTCTTACTTCTTCAACCTTATCTGTTACGTCCTCTAAAATAGGAATCTCTTCAATAATCTCTGGCATAAATTCTAGATTACTGGAATTTGACATTGTCTCCTCAATTTCAAGACCTGTATTCTCTTGTCTAGCCAAGTGTTCAATATCAACCTCTAGGATGTCACCTTCTCTATTTCCTGTCACATCAAGATTTTCTTCATTTCCAACCTTATCACCTGAAACTCGTGAAGGTTCTTTATTCTCAATTTCAACCTGGTTTTCCTTTGATTTTTCAAAGACCTGTGGTTGGTTATTATCATTTTGATCATTCCCAAGTGAAGGCCGGGAATCAAATGTATCTTCAATAACCATTTCATCAATAGGATTCTGCCCTACAATCTCCCATGTTTCCACTTCAAGAACATCAGGGTTTCCCACTTATAAAGCGATTGTTCCTTGTATGAATTCTTCTTCTTCAACATTTATAGGAAGGGACCCTATGTCTGGAATTTCTTCTACCATTCGTTTTACCATGGGTTTATCTTTAGACTTGTTTTCTTTTACTCTTTCCCACATGGCGCTCCACTTATCCATTTTTTCTTTAATCTTGGCTTCATCAACCTCAAAAACTTCATCCAAAACCACATGAGTCTTTCCTAGTGCCTATTTTACACTAGCCATATTAACTGAGGAGGGAGAAGTGAATAATGTTGCAGCTCTTTGAGATGCAGACCTTGTTTGTGTACCAGTATTTTATGTTATCCCTACCTCTTCATCAGTAGTAGGTTTAGTCCTTGGTTTTGTTGTGGAAGAAGATGCCACTTTTGGTTTTAATTTTGATTTAACTTTTCTTAACTCGACATCTTTTTTCTTACCAGCTGGCTTTAGTGAAACTCTTTGGCTTGGAGCCTCAAGGGTTCTCTCTTCAATTTGTATAGGTCAGCAACTACCTTACCAGATATTCTCTTCTTCTTAGTAGGTTCCACACACTCAAACTCATTTTCATTTCTTTTTTTCCTTCTTTTATCTTGTGAGTATGTGGTTTCAATTCCTTTTTCTCTTAAAACTTTACAAAAATCATTTATCCAATGTTGAGTATTTAATATAACCCGTGTAGAGAATTCCTCAATTGATGGCAATTTCTTCACCTTTGTAATCTGGGTCTAGAATAGGTTCATCATACACTCTGTCTTCATTGTAAGCCTTACTCAACACTTCACCATCATCTTTCTCCAACTACTCTAGACTATCATGAATCATGAGAATCCGTGTAGACTCTAATGACAATCTTTCATGCTTTCTTTCTCTTACTATGTGCTCATCTTCACAATTTAGCCAATAATCTTCTAGGTGTTGGACATGAGCATGATAACCAACTATGTTCTTGGAAATATTCCCTTTTGGGTCATAATACATCCTTTGGAGTGGAAAGTATTCCAAATTATATTTTTTCAACTCTTCTTCACACAAGTTAGTTGTTCTAATTGCATTGGATTTATAATTCCCTATCACAATAGGAAATTTGAAGGAAGCCTTTTTATGAGCATTGTTGTAAAGAGCTTGAGACGGCTTTAACTGTCTTACCAATTCTAATAACACCATTTTATCTGTAGGGTACCTTGGAAACATGAAAGTATTTCCATCAAACCCTTCCACTCTAATGTAAGTGAAAGTGGGAGACTGAATGTACCAACCTCCAATCGGTCTAATGACACTTTGTGCTTCCAAAGACAATCTTTTAGCTTTGTCGCCTTCCATTTTTCTGACCAACTTCATGGAAAACACATCATTAAATCCTTTGTAATGCTCCTTGTATCCATGGATAGTAATTTTGGGTAAATGAGCATATATTAAATTGTTTTCTACTTCTCTACCCAGAGTACCAATCCTTTTCAACCCTTGCTTACTTGCCCTTAAGGAACAATAATAAATCACATATGATGACATATAAAAACATCTGGGTTTTAGAAATTCCTTTCGTACAATTTGTCCCTAATAAATTTTCCCTAATGTATTTACATGATACTTTCCATCAATTTGGATATGATCACAAACATCCATGGTTCAAATTTACTAGCATCATGCAACCTAGCTATCCTGCTTAGCATAGTTATAGCATCTTGAACGTCTAGGTTGAACATAGACCTTAGAATTGGTTTTGTCTATTTTGTAATCTGCTCTTGACACCATTGTGTATTCATAATTTCTATGTTGCATTCTTCGGAACTCTAATAGGTTCTAGATTTCGCCTTCATATCAATATGGTACATCTAAGTAAATGTAGGAAGCCCAAATGTGTATATAATTCCTTTCTCAGAGAGATCTGCATAAGTCCTTCCCTCCTCAATGATTCTTTTGTCTGGGTCGTAATGGTTTAAACATTTCATGACCAATTTAGGGGCCTCCATTTCTAGCGGAAACCCTCCTACTAAAAGTAACCTACTTGCTATAACATTCCTGGTACATTGAGAAGCATTTTATTTTCGTGCCCATGTACGCAATTGAACATCAGAAGACCACCCCATATGACTATTCGTAGCTATCGCGCCAATCGGTATAGCTTGTGAACTGCAATATTTGAATTCATCTTTTGATTTTGCTTCAGAAGTACTCATTTTTGTTGGTGTGTTTTACATTTTCAAATATGTGTCTTGTGTGTGAGTTAGGGTTAAATTTAACCAGTTTTTCTAACAAATTTATAAAACTTTCAATTCACCTTTTTCAGTTAAATTCAAATCAAAATTTCAGTTTTTTTTAAAAGGGAAATACCATCCTTTCGAGATTTTCATGTGTAAAAATGATTAACATAATTTTTGTTATTCGAGACATACCTGGTTCTTGTTGATGATGACAATATTTTCAAAATGCAACCTCAAAACCCTTGGTAGTTGTGCTCTTAGTTTCTCAAAATTTACTTTTCCTTGTGTGCCACAATATTATTTTGTTCATTCAATGTCCTTTGCAAATTTGCAGCAGCATGACATGAAGTTGAGTGTTATAAAAGCAATTGCATGCTTGAGGTGATGCCAAGTACATGAGTAGTTTGCCACCTTCATTAATTACCTGTTACAATGCATTAATTTCTTGAATAAAGGTGTAATCATGATGAATTAGGGTTCAAATTACGAACACCTAGGTTTCTGCACAGACTCACTACTAGAGGAGAAAGACGACACATAGATCTTATGTAGCACTCGTGTGTCACTTTGATTTTTGTGAGGAAAAAGCCTTTAAAATATGTGACCAATTACGATCACCAGGATTGACAACTTCTGGTACTGAACCTTGGAAAGATTATTAGGGATCGAGACACTTACCTCCAAGCTTTAAAGAAAACCGGAACAAAAAGAGGGACCAGGAACCGGGTTCAAGAGAGATCAAAAGTGATTCAAACATTTCATAAAAGAACCTCCGATTTCTGAATTCCAACTAAAGAAAACAAAAAGAAACTATCAGACTCTGATACAAGAAAGCGGGACCACAAGGATTAACAACTTTCGGGTGATGACTTATTGTGTGGGATTAGGACCAATCAAAGATACAACTTCTTTGACGTGACCGCAACAACTCTGAGTTTTTGATTTCTAGTAAACTAATAAAACTTCATGAAAAGACCAAAACACCAAATCTGGGAAAGAACAAGGGACTAAAGCAAAGACCAGGAAAATTGAGAATGAAACTTGCATTTTTACCAACCCCTAGAACAACGCCAAAGCAAGCGAAAGCGAGAGGAAAGAAAAGAAAAAAAAGGGGTCCACATTTTTCCAAAAGGAAAAATGGGGCGTGTTGTGAGACCACACAACACTAAGCACCTGAGATCAATGAGTATCCCTTGTGTAGGTTTGTCATTAATGCGTTCGAAAATATAGAGAGGACCATCGGGTACATGTATAGATGCATCAGTATGTGTGAAAGAAATGTCGGGTAACAAAGTGGTTTGGCTTGAATATCTATTAGAGCAACCATGCTATCTAAACCATTCTCATCATTATTATTATCATAATTCATATCATCACAAGCTTGCATAAATTTGGATGTATGATTTGGCATTGGGTTTGTGAAAATTTAAAAGTTTTTATTTGGTGGAGCAATCAACTTGTTTCCTTTGTCATTAACATCAACCAACTGGATGTGATTAGAATCAATGAGGTCTTGCACTTGATGTTTAAGACATGTGCATCATTTTGTATCATGTCCATGTGTACGATGATATTGACAAAAGGCTTTTGGATTATAATTTGGACATTTAGGATTTGTTGTGTCCACTGGTCTAATCAAAGGTAACAAGATTAGGTTCTTTCTCATTGAATGAAGTGAATCAAGCAATTGGGTAAATTGTCTATCTTTTGACCTAAATTGATAAGGATTTGATCTTATGGCTACAACTTGTGATTCAATGTGTTTTGTTGTTTGAGGTGTGCTTAGCTTAATAAATTTCTTATTTTGATTTTTGAATGGTTGATGTTTCTTTTGTGGTACATATTCAGATTGCTCAGTAGGAATGGATGAAGATGCCTCTTCATATTGACTAACCAAATTTTGATAGTCACAAAGAGTCATACACAAATGTGTAAAGGATGGATATTTCATCAATAAGATCTTGTCTCTAATGCCAAGTTGCAAATTTCCTATGAACACTCTCTGAACATCAGTGTTAGGAAGAGTATAATTGATTTGTGAGTAGAGTAACAAATATCTTCCTATGAATTTTATTATCTTTTCTTGTTTTCCTTGTTTTCATCTCACTAAATCAACTAATGAAATGGTGGAAAAGGTGGGAGCACTCTCTAGGATTTGGATTCTAGGTTTTCCCACTTTTTCTTGTTTCATTTAGAGTATTGGAGGTGGCAGGGGTTTGATAGATTTGGACAAGGTATAAGACTAACTTACAACCTGAAAGGTGAGTCAACTTACCCTTGACCAAACTTGGTATGGATTTGGGAATGAAATGTAATAGAGTGACTAACCTAATGATGCAAGTAACTATTTTGATGTAAAACAACAAATCTAAGATATCACAGAGAAATTCCAACTTCAAAAATGGACTAAGTAGAGTACTATGCACTTGTATAAATTTGAGCTAGATTTTGGAGGATGTTGTTGTCAATGGTGACAGTGTCCTTTTGAATGAATTTCAGATCTATTTTTGTAGTCCTCTAGAGCTAGATCAAAGCCTTCTTTCCCCAATTGTTGCATTTTTAGAGCTTCATCGGATTTTTTGATAACTGAGTTTTTGTATGTTGTCAAGGTGTAGGGTTTGAATGCAACAATGAATAATCAACTTTCAAACTTCTCCCAATCTTCTTCAGATCTAAAACCTGCACATTCAAAGATAGAGGAAGGGTTGTGTCATATAGGGGCTTGCCTCAGTAAAACCTTGTGTTAGTGTTTCCACTTCCACAATGGCAATGTCAATGATAGAGAGCTTATCCTTTTGAGGGATAGAGGCTAAATGACAAAATGGATGATGAATTAATAATGGATTGCAAATCACCACTCAAAAATGACTTCCTTGAAGGATTGAATTCATGCACATCTCCTTAAGGCTTGATTGTTGTTGGCTTGATTTGCTTGAAGACCTACAAGGGTTAGATCTCACAAACAACATGATAACCAAAACATGAACAAACTCACATACACTTTGACATGATGCTTTGATGTTGAATTACTACAATAAATCTACTCTTGACTTGCTTGATAATTGTTTGATCATGAATTCTCCAATAATTTCTAGATTCTCCTTGTTAGTTTCCAAATGATAAAATGACTATGTATTTATATGCAATTATTCTAATTTCTCAAAAATTAAACTTGGATAGTTGACATTGGACATTTGAAATTCAAATAATAAAATGTCGACTCTAACATATTCAATTTTGAAGGAAAAATAGGGGGATTAAGTCACCCTAGGTGACTATGTCCTAGCCCTATTTTGTTGGAAGTTTGTCATTGATATACTTTTTGGCAACATGAGGATTGATGTAAAGTATGCAAATACAATGTTGCCATTAATGTCAACATTGTGGTTTGGTATGGAGATTGATGTGCATATCGATTAGTGAAGTATGAGTGTGTAAATAGATGATAATCTAGTGCATAGATACAAGAATTTTCGATCCGGTGTAGACAATTGAATCGAAGAATTGGCTAAGTGTTAGAACATGGTTTTCAGTGTACATAGCATCTGGTTTTTGGTCCGCATTGGTTCAGCTTGAAGAATTTCACTATGTGGTTCTAAGGAAAAAAAATTGGATGTTAGAGGAGCCTAAATCCAATGTCTCATTTGTTTTGGCCATCTAGTGCAAAAGTTATGAGTAATAGAATATTGAGTTTTCCAGTGCAGAGTATCTGTTTTGATCAATTTTCACTTCACCACGACATAATATCTAGTCTTGTAGATTTTTGGAGGTGTTTACAGGTGTTAGTAGCATCTAAGTTCCAAGTGACGTGAATTTTGGAGGTCTATGTGTTGTTTTGAGGATGAACAATTGGCTTATTTTTATGTTAGGTCTCCAGCAATGCCGACCTAATATGTTTAAGGGTATGTGAAGTTTAAATGAGTGTTGATGTGTTATGTGGGAGCTATTATAGGTCCATGCCAACCTATTTGGATTTTTTATAAGTTTTGATTGTGGCATTAAGTATATTTTGGGCTGACAAGTTATTATTTTACATGATACATCTAATTGGGCCAACCTAATTGATGTTGCTAGAGTTTGTTGATGTAATGGGTATAAGTAAAAGATATTTTTGTGGAGGATGAAGATAGCAAATATACAAGTGTTGTTGATGTGAATTATGTGAATGTAGACCAAAGTGTTAGAGAAGAACGGTATGAAGTTTGTAAACTTAATATATTAAGCTTCAATGGAATTGTAATTCTTGCATATTGTAGATGCAATTGTAGCAGTTCAAATCTTGGCAATGAGCCACCCCTTTCCTTCTATCTTTCTTTCATTCTATGGGCAGTGAATCCATCTACAGTGAACATTTCTATAATACATTATAGCCAGTTATAATATATTGTGAGCTAATACTCACCGTGGTTTTTCCCTTTTTGGGTTTTCCACATAAAAATTGGGTGTTCATGTGTTATGTGTTTTTGGTGGTTGCTTTCATGCTTTCCTTTCCTACTAAAAAATTGAATATGCTATGTGGAATGAATGTTTAAATGGTTTCAAAGAATACTGATTCACCCCCCCCCCTTCTCAATATTTTGGGTGTTCAACAATTGGTATCATATCTTGGTTCCTTGGAAGAAGCTTAACCGCTTCAGGAAGATCTTGGAGGTTGAACACATGGTTGTTAGAATATATCCTACTTCTCTAGAAGAAATTCCTGTTATTGGATTCACCAAAGAAGATTGCATGGTTGATATGAATGGAGAATTCATAATGGCTCTTGAAGATCTGGAAAGGATTGAAAGTAAGAACAAAGATTTAAAGGAAAATGCCAAGGAATCAGATCAATGCATTAGAAAGTTGAGGGAGCAAATCAAGAATTTCATGGAAAGACATAAGGTTAATGAGCAACTGGAGCAGGAAAATAAAACAATTACCAGTCTAAAAGTACAAGTTGGAGAAGGAAAAATGGTTGAAGAATGCTTGAATGCTAAGATGAAAAGAAAATCTGAAGAATGTTCAAAACTTGAACAAGTTGTAACCTTGAGATCAGATCTAGAGAAAGAAAAGAATCAAGAAGACAAATTTAAGATGAGTTCTACAATGCTTGATGAAATGATTGCAAATTAGAAGAATTCCAAATACAAAAGTAGATTAGGATTTTAAAAAGGAGAAAGTTCAAAAGTAGATCAGACACCAAGTGCTAAAAAGAAGAACAATGAACAAAAGAAGATTGAGGACAAGAAGAGCAATGGCAAGCAAGTCTAGAATCAAAGAAAAGACTTCAAAAGACCACCTATCAAACAACCAAATGCTCAAAGGTACTTATCTTTTAATGGTTATTGTTATTCCTACAATAAATTTGGACATAAGGCTATGGAATCTAGAAGCATAATGCATTAAAATATTCAATCATTTTTGAGTCAGTGTTTTACATGCAAAATATTTGGTCATAAGGCTAGTGAATGCAAAAGTCAAATGATGAATGGATATAACAATAGCATGAGGTTTCAATATTTCAATGGCTATTTTTATGCATGTATGGGTGGAAGTAAGCTTGTTCAAAATGTTGTCACTTGTTACAATTGTAATAGACCAGGACACATTTCCAAATTTTGCAGAAGCAAGAATGTGAAGAAGAATAATCCAGTAAAGAAGAATGATCTGGTGAAAAGGTTGATCCAGTAGAGATGAAGAAAGAGATGGAAAAGATCTAGAGAAAGAAGGAAGACAGTAATACTAAGCCTGATTCTATACCAACATCAGATGCAAGTGTTTCCTCTAGACACTAAGTAGAAAGCCTTGGCTTAGTGGGAGCATTAACAAAAGATCCTTTATGCCCAACCAAAGAAATGGTGTCGTTGCTTCAACACATTGGAATAAGGTGTAGGTTGACATGGTTAACCTATTGGTGAAAGAACCAGTGGAAAATATTGAGTTGCAAAAGTTTGTGGAGCATTTGAAGTTGATTGTGCACACAATTAGGGTTTTTACTAACTTTTCACAATGTGCATTCAATGCGAATTAGGTTAGTTCAAAAAGGTTTATAAGTGATTTCATATTCAAACTAAGTCATTTTCAAATGAGCATTTGAGGAGAGAAGAGTAGTGAAAGAGTGAGGTGAAGCATTTCAGAAGTTCTTACACACGAAACCCTAATCGGAAAGCAACCAAAAGGCATTTACAAACTTCTATCTTGCCCTAAGTTTTTAGAAGTGTTTTGAAGTGTTGGAAAATGTATACACCACAAGTAGTTGAGGTAGTGGATTGTCCCCATCCTAAATTCAAATGGCATCCTGATAAATCCCTGGTGGATGGTCCAGATGGAGAATTTTCACACAAAAGATGTAAGGATATACATACATGCAAATTTGGAAGAATATGATCACTCTAAATTGGGTGATGTGTGGGTTAATGAACTCATCAGAGATGAGTTTGAGCTAAAATAAGAATTCAAAAGCTTGGAAGAAAAGAAGCTCAATGTGTGGAACTATCTCCCTAACTTTTTCCATAATGATGTGTGGGTAAGGTATGCCCTGAGCAGAATCCATGATAGATTCATTTGGCTTGATATACCTCACATGATCAACAAAGAGGTGATTAGGGTTGTTACTAGTTTGTGCTCAACCGGACCAACTTTGGTGCTCAAATCAATGGAGAATGAAATGGTGATGGAGTTAACTAGTGCAAAGTATGAAAAACAAGCCCTAACAATAAATAACATCGAAAATTCAGCAATTAAGTATGCCTCAATGGTGATTGAATATAAGATATATTTCACAAACAGAGAAAACTTTGTTTTTTCCACTACCATTAATACTGCCTATGGATGGTTGTGAAGGGTGAAAATTATGATTTCTGTGAGTTTTTGAGAGCACAATTGATTGAAAACCTACAAAAGACCAAGGACTCAAAGTACCCTGTCAAGTTTGGTACTTTGATCATTTGTTTATTGTTTTACTTCCTCAATGAGTTTCCCAAAACTAAGAATATGGTATGGTTGAAGGACAAACTTGTGGCACATTAGATTAGAGACCACCTAAGGAGGTTAGGTGATGTGGATGCACAAGAAGAAGTGTTATGGGGATTCTTTAAAACTTTTCAGAAAAACATGCAAGCCAGAGAAAGGATTCCCTAGAGCATGGTGGAAAAGTACAAGAATGATATCACCTTCTTGGTGACAAAAGAATGTTGCATTATACAAGCTATTGAGCCTAGGACTATTTGGATCCCAGATATGGGATATGAGATAATAGAGGAAGAAATTGTTGGTTTAGTAGACTTTATGTTGAGAAAACCTAAAGAAACCTCTGAGGAGAGGTATGACACCTATGAAGAGAATTCCATGAAGGTGCATGTGGATCAAAGGAAAAAAATAGATAACAAAAGCAATTGAGAAAATGATTGCACAGTTTATGGAGGTAATGGGCCTTACAAAGGAACAAATAGAGAAAGCTAAAGGCATATCTAGTTCTCTGGAAGGTTCATCCAATGTTAGGATATCTAGTAGGAGATCTACCACCTCTCTGGTGGCTTCCAAGTCCTCTGAGACTAAGCCTATCATAGGTGAGAAGAGAAAAGAATCTGCAAGTGCCCCTGTTAAAAAGAAAAGTACTCCAGGAAAGTAGTAAAAGGTACTAGTAAAAGAAAAGTTCACTCCGACAAAGCAGTAAAAAGTACCAATAAAATAAAAGGTCACTTTGACAAAACAACAAATAGGCCCTATAAAGAGAAGAGTGAAGGTCAAGGCTACAAGAGAAAATAACCTAAGTGTTGAAGAAGAAGAAGAAGATGTAAAAGTAGAACCTCTTATCAGAAAAAGGAAAACCGATGTCTCTCAAGCAGAGACAAGTGCAAAGAAGGTAAAGGTTGACATTGTGGATACAGACAATGAGGCAGAAGTAGAAAAGGAAAAACAAGCCTTTATGATTCACATGAGGGAGAAGAAAATAGAGAAGTCACTGGAAGGAAAGAAAAAGAAAAAGAAGACTCCAATAAGTGAACATAGTCCCATGAGATTAGATGCATTATTTAATAGAATTGTAGAACATGAAATGTTAGAGCAAACTGCTCCCTTGTATACTACTGCGGATGATACTGATAAGGCTACAATAGAGGAAGCCATAGTCAAATATATTGTTACTTTTGAGGTGAATATGAAAAATATTGAAGGCCAATTGCCTATGGAGTTAAGAAGTGCATTGTATGATAGAAGAGAAGAGGCAATAAATGAAGAAGCTAAGTTGATATCATATGCCTTGGAAAATATCAGTGCTCCTCTAATAGATGAAGATAGAGCTAGATTAGCTCAGGAATATAGCAAGGAGTTCAAAACCAAACAAAGGGTAACTACATTGATAAGCAGAGATCAAAATGATCTTGAGAGGCTCCAAAATGAAACTATGGAGAAGGTTGTCAGTTTGGAAAAATAGTTAGGCATGATCCCAGATCCTGAAGAGCACATACATAATGATATTCCTATTTCGGAAGTGAATGAAGCTGAAGTTGCACAACATGATGATGTTCAACATGAGCATGAAACAAAAGTAGAGATTGTGCAGAATGATACCCTTCTGAATGTGGAAGAGAATATTGCAGAAGAAGGTGTTACTAGTGAGACTCCTCCAGTAGGAGAACATATTGTTGTAGAAGGGAAGGTTGAAGAGTCATAGAAAGAGGAAACTCATACAAAGCATGACTCCCCTCCTTCGGAATTAGAAAATATTGTAGAGAAGAAGGAAGAGGTTGTACAAGACAACCCAGAGACCAGTGAGGTACAAAACACAAAACATATGCCTCCTTTGGATAACAATGAAAAATTAGTTAATGGTGAGAAGAAGGATGAGGAAGAGCCTGACAGTGCTAAGAAAGATGAAAATGCAAAGGTTAGCATTGAAGACAAGGAAATGGATTTGGAAAAGAAATATGCTGGTGAGAAATTGGTTGAAGAGTCTTTTGGAACCTTCAGAGACTCCTTGAAGAGTCTTTTAAGCATGCAATTGCAATTCCAACCGGTTGTCTCCCCACAGTTATTGTAGATGCCAATGTAGCAGGGTCGAGTGGACATAGACAAGATGTCCCCTCTTCACAAGTTACAACTAGGTGATGTATTCCACACCTCCACCAGGAAAGAAATCTTGCAAACACATTAGAAGAGTACGAAGCTGATTGATGAAGTAGTAAAGGTACTGCAGGAGAGTGTACCCAGAGTAAGTATCGACAATTCTCTATCTGGTGTACAAAATTTAAATCTTTTACTCAATTTTTTGTAAAGAGTATTCTAGTGGATTGGAAGAGAGATTGGAGAAGGAGATCACCAAAAGGGTGGATGATAGGAAGATGGCAGAAATGGTGGATAAATGTGCCACTACACATAATAAATTTTAGAAAAATCTCAAGGATGTGCAGGATTGTGTAGAAGAGGCAAAAAACTTGTTTCAGTTTTCCCTAAAATGGTCGAGGTCCACAAAGAGTATAAAGAATCAAATGGACTCCATTGAGTCCTAGATTAACATGGCATCCGGTGTTTACAACACGGGAAATGATATAGATGGATCAACAAGGTTGGCAATTGAAAACCTACATGAACAATTCTTCCAGCTGGTAAATGCAAAGTATATGTTTGTATCCAATGCTCTAACAAATGTGAAGAAGACAACAAAGATGAATCTGGTACCTAACACTTCAGATGATGTAGAAGAACTCATGGAGTTTGAGACTTAGAGCCACATGCTTGGCATAGCCAAGAAGGAATGGGACAACGAAAAGAAGGTTTGGGAGGCACACCTTGCAAAATTACAAGTGTCAAACAGTAGCAATGTACCCTCCACCAGTTAATTTGTATTTATTTCTATTTTTTATGCATTTCAGATTTTATTGTACATATGCAGAAGTTAGAAGATAGTATATCAATGCCAATTTTGATCTAATCTAATGGATAGTACTATTATGAAGATTTGGTCAAGTTTTTGAAATTTTGTTACTCTCATTTGTACATGTATATATATCAGTTAGGGGGAGAAGATATGTGTCAAAGGGGGAGCAAAGAACTGAACATATGTATGTGCCCTTTGCCTTTGATGTCAAAGAGGGAGAGTAGGTTGGAGAAATTTTGGAGAAGAATTGATGTATGTTGCCATCAATGACAAAGGGGGAGATTGTTGGAAGTTTATCATTGATGTACTTGTTGGCAACATGAGCATAGATGTACAATATGCAGATATAGTGTTGTCATTGATGTCAACATTGTGGTTTGGTATGGAGATTGATGTAAAAACCAATTGGTGAAGCATGAGTGTGTATATAGATGATAATCCAGTGCATAGATGCAAAAAAATTATAATCCAACATAGACAGTTGAATTGAAGAATTGGCTAAGTGTTAGAACACGGTTTTTAATGTACAGAGCATCCATTTTTTAGTTCGCATTGGTACAACTTGAAGAATTTTTCTCTATGGTTCTAAGGAAATTTTGTTGGATGTCAGAGGAGCCTAAATCCAAAGTCTCATGCCTTTTGGCCCTCTAGTGCAAAATTTATAAGTAACAGAATATCAAGTTTGCTAGTGACAATGTTTTCTAGTGCAAATTATGTGTTTTGATTAGTCTGCACTTCACCACAGCATAGTATCTAGTCTTAAAGATTTGTGGAGATGATTACAGGTGTTAGTAGCATCTAAGTTCCAAGTGACGTGAAGTTTGGAGGTGCGCGTGTTGGTTTGAGGATGATCAGTTGGCTTATTTTGATGTTAGGTCTCCAACGGTGCCAACCTAATATGTTTAAGGGTATGTGGAGTTTAAATGAGTGTAGAGGCATTATGTGGGAGCTATTATAGGTCCATGCTGACCTATTTGTATTTGTTATAAGCTTTGATTGTGGCGTAAGAATGTTTTAGGCCAACAAGTTATTATTTTGCATGATACATCTAATTAGGCTGACCTAATTGATGTTGCAAGATTTTGCGAATGTAAGGAGTATAAGTATAAGATCTTTTTGATGTTGGAGGATGATGATAGTGAAGTGTTGTTGATGTGAATTGTGTGAATGTAATGTGAATGCAAAGTAGAGTAGGGTGTTAGAGCAGAATGGTATGAAGTGTGTAAACTCAGTATATTGAGCTTCAGTGGAACTATAATTCCTGCATATTGTAGATGCAATTGTAGCAGTTCAAATCTTGGCAGTGAGCCACCCCTTTCCTTCATCTTTCTTTCATTATGTGGGCAGTGAGTCCACTAGGATAGTGAGTCCACCTACAATGAGCATTTTTGTGATATGTTGTAATCCGTTATAAATATATTGTGATATAATCCTCACCGTGGTTTTTCCCTTTTTGGGTTTTCCACGTAAAAATTTGGTGTTCATTTGTTATGTGCTTTTGATGGTTGCTTTCATGCTTTCCTTTCCTACTACAAATTGAATATGCTATGTGGAATGAATGTTTAAATGTTTAAGTGGTTTCAGAGAATATTGATTCACCTCTCCCCCCCTCTCAGTATTTTGGGTGTTCAACATATTTTGCGGGACTTAAGGTGTCGAGGACAAAATATTAAATGAATGCTTTGGATTTCTATATGCAATTTGTCAGTAAATGTTTAAAACGGGCCACAGAATGCATAATTTAGGAAATTAGGTGTACAATTAGGTCCATGCACTTAGAAGGGAGCAAAGCATAGTGTGAAATTGTCATGGGTGATAATTTACAATGCTACACCTTTCCATAAATATTTCACATTTGATTTCCCAAGCGATTTAAATATTCCCTTAATTTGGATCTCTTGCCTCCTTTCTTGTTCTTACCCTTCTCCTTTCACCAAGCTCTAATGAAAAAAGCATCCTTGATGGATTTTGAAGTTTTCCACCTCATTTTTTGACAATAAATCACCAATCACCTCATCAAGGTTTAGCTTTGAGACAAAATAATTGATCACCATAACTAGGTGATCTCCTTTCTTGTTCTTGCCCTTCTCCTTTCACCAAGTTCTAATGACCAAAGCATCCTTGATGAATTTTGAGGTTCTCCACCTAATTTCCTCTTATAATAAGGCATCAACCACCTTAGCAAGCTTTAGATTTGAGACAACTCAGTTGAACACCATAACTAAGTTATCCCACCAATCTAGCAAAGAATGCCACAACATGGTTCTCTTGTCTTCTTTATCAATGTTCATACCCATAGATTTCAACTAACATTTGAAGGCATTCAAGTATTTCTCCATGAAATCTTCATCGTTTATCCTCAATGATTATAGCTTCTTTCATAGAAAAACTTGTTCCCAAGGGTTCCATAAGTTCGTTTAGAGGTTTAGAGGTGGTGGGTTCTTTTGACACATTCAAAAGCAACAAATCAAAAAGATAAAGGTGAACCAAGCTTCATGCCTTTCTATCAATCATTGCTTGATCTTCTTCAAACATACCAAAGGGTTTCAATAAGAAATTCTAGGCCATAGAACTTTATCAACAAGGTCTTCCATCTTAAGCTTTTAAAACTCGAAGTTAGTAGTGTTCTTAAACCTCTCAATCTCCATTCAAGATGTGTTAGTCATTCTCTATACTTGAAAAACAAGGTCATCCTACATAGAACTCCCACACAAAAGAGATTAATACAATGGTATCTCCTCCCATGCATCTAACAAGGTATTCTAGCTCTAGCCTTCGATACTAGACTAGACTAAATCCGCATTAACCCTATGAGAGAAGTAATGTAGGAACAAATCTATGCAAATTTCAGCAAAGTAACAACTAAGAAATAACATAAGATATACCTTGAGAAAACCCTTTCGGAAAAAACCTTACCTCTAAAGTACAATCGATGTATTAATAACGACCACTAACCCTTTAATAGAGAAAAGAAAAAAAATGATAAACAACCACTCACACCTTAATAAGAATAATAGCAGTGCTAAAATATAACAATGCTAAAAAATAAAAACATTAATTAAATCAATAATATAGGTTAATGCCGCACTCACTGACTGACAAAAGGAAGAGAACCTTACAATAATTATACATAACAGAAAGGTAACTTTTAAGTCACAAGATAAGCATCAAGAACCATCTTCAAAATGAGTATGGCTTCACCATAATCATGAAAGCTTCAGCCAATAATGATTAAGACCTCTTGAATATATTCACCCAATCTCAAAAGGACTTCGACGGAATTGGCAAATAAATAAGAGTGAGTTGCAGAACTAAATGCCCAAGTGAATCTTTATACAACTTACAAGGGAGGACGAACCCAGTGATTCTATAAACTTTACTCTGACCTATTCTCCTTACAATTTACAAGGGAGGATGATTCCAGTGATCATGTGGCTATAACCTTCTGAGACACTTCTTCCTCTTTTCTACCTTCTTTTTAGCAACCAACACTTTTGTTTGTGAAGCATCTGTTTTTTGGGTTAGTCCACCAACTCCAGCATCTTCCGTTGAACCTACATTTGGATCAGGAGCATTCTCTTTGTTTGTGCTGCATGCTGTAAGAGGACTGGATGATACAATAACATCATTTTCAGGTCTTTCATTTGTAGCAGGCGACTCAGAAGTTTCCTTTTTACTGGTTTTATGTTTCATTGCATGAATGCTGGTATAGAACCTGTAGATGTCACAAAAATCACAGAGTTCAAGATTCATGAAAAAAATTAAAAATCAATTGCAACTTATTCAGGTTTGAAACAACATGGTAATACTAAAGAGGCAATATAGTGATTACAGCATTTGATATCAAAATTCAAAAATACAAATTTTGCTTCTAAAGGCAACAAGCAGAGAAACATACCTTGCATGCCTTGCATACTCCTCGTAATTTTCCATTAGCATCTTGCCAGCCTGCTCATTTAAAGCAGATTCTGGGAATGGTTCTATAAGTAAGCATCGGACAACCTGATTTACAAAAATTACAGTTAGTGTAAATAGTTAATAGCTATTGAATGAAGCCACGTATCACTAAAATAAATATAACAATAATTAAAATAGCATGAGAAAATCAATCTCCTGAAAAATAGTGCAAAAAAGTTCAGGAATGCTCTGATGAAAAACTTTGGGAAAAATATTTTTGGGACATCAGGAATGTTATCTGAGAACAAACAGATTATCATATATCCCATAGCACTTGAATAGGACAGATTTCTCAATTGTGACAGAATAGGGGGAAATGTCCAAAAAATTGTTAGCAGAGAATCCGAAAATTGGAGCAGCCTGGCAACAGCAAAATGAAGGAGCAGCCTGCCAAAGAGAAAGGTAAAAAGCTTGTGCTGGAAGGTGAGAAAGGACCAAGTGCTCAGACCCATGGGAGTAAGAAGAAAACCTTTGAAGAAGAAAAGAATGAACTGTTGACCCTGGTTAGTCAACATTATAACCAGGAACAGGAGGTGGTAGACACCCTCAAAAATATGAAATAGTTTGTTTTCTGTTTAGTTGCTTTTAGTTCGCTGTGGTTTGGCTGTTGGATGGCTGTGTTTTTATCTGGTAAAGAAGCATTTTTTTATGATGGATTTCGGGTCCCTTAAAAAACCTGTTTTTTAACCAAAAACTTTCTTGCCATTAGTTTGTTTATCAATCGTTTAGTTTAAGATGAATTTCTAAGTTCTAAAGCACAATTATAACAAAGTTTGTTGTGAAGTGTGAACATAATATGATATCTCTTGAAGCTTTCTTAAGAACAGATTATGAGAGAAGCAACCACACAACAGCAATAAACCTAGCTGTTAAATGAACTAAAGGACCAAATTATTGAAACCACTGGTGACTAACTAGCAACATATGCTTCATCAGAATCAAAGATTTGTTAAAATAATGGTGTTTAATAAACAACACAAATAGAACCAGTTGCTTCTCCAAAAATATGGCTCATGACAAACTTATAGAAAATTTGACAGAACCAGTTGCGTAAATATGGCTGGTGACTAACTATCTTCTCCATTCAGAAGACTTGCAAAATAAATTCCTCCATAAATTATAACAAATGTCGTGAACAAAATTTATGTGTGGCCCTCTTAAAAAATTCACAGATTATATAAATGAACATGGAAGGTCAATAATGTTGCTATTGTAATCCAACTGAACTTTACATTCTTATCAAACTAATGAATCAGTAATGTTGACAGAACATAGAAAGAAAACATCTTCAATTCCTTTTCTAAAATAAATGTGGATGGACTATTCATACAATAAGCACATGCCGCAATCCAAGGGCTGGTTGCCAATCTTTCTTCAGAGTGTTTACACATATTTCTCCATTATTTGCAATGTTAGGATGAAATATCTTTGTCATAAAATAGCCTGCAATTCAAGTAAGGTGAAAGATTGTGAACACGGGGAGTTTATAAAAATAAACCATCTAAAACAGGGAAATAAAACTATACATGAGTTTTGATTCCCAATGCAGGAAGAAAAGCATTCATGCAGGACCATTTGACCAACTACCTAAAATATATATGAAAATTAAATAGGACAACTGCAAAAGCTTGGCTGCAGGGAAGAAAAACATTTGTTTAATTTTGTATTTGAAAGCTAGAAAAGAGAATCATTGGCTAGCTATGATGCAACTCAGCTCTAAAAGATTAAATTCGATCAGTTATGACATAAGCCATGGATTACCTTTTGGAGGACTGCCTGGAAAATCATGAGGCAGAATCAATTTTATGCGGAAAAGACCACCTTCATATGGAGTGTCAACTGTAAGAAAATAACCAGTCAAAATGTTAGGTTCTCCCTGATTTTACTTACTATCTACTAGTGAAAATATAAGATGCTCCCTGATTTTCCTTTTTCACTTATTGTCTACTAGTGAAAATATAAGATGCTCCCTGATTTTCCTTCCTACAAGTATGATTCAACTAGGCCTTTTAGAGTATGTATATTCGACATGCTTATACTATTTCATCACCAACTATCTGATATCAAAAAAGCAACTTAATCAAACAAAATCCATAAACTTGAACTTCGTTGAAGTGACAACAGAACAACATCCTTTTGGCCCTTGACTGTTCCAATTGCACATCAATGAATACAATTACATATTGATGGTACTTAGAGACTCCAGCACTTGAATGGCTAGGATATGAATTAATATTTAATACACCAACAAAGGTCAATTGCTCGCAGGAGTTTGTCACATAATTTACAGAGAAAAAATTTCCCATGTTTGCAACTACAAGCTCCAAAGTTAAAGCAAAAATATTAACTGTTCGTAGTTTAAGTATCAACATACAGTCAAATTTTTTTATTAGTCAATGTGGGTTTCCCAGTTCCTGGGTCCATGTGACACATATGGGAACTCAGTTCATTGCAAAGCAACAGGAGCTTTGCAAAGATAATTGAACCCAGGTCTTTAATGTGTTAACACTCCATCTTTACCAACAGGAGCTTGCCAAAGATAATTGAACCGCGGTCTTCATTGTTAACACTCCATCTTTACTATTCAGTCACACCCACTATACTAGCATAGAATTTCTCTTCTATGATAAAAGGCCCAACTTGTTTCTGGATTTTGTCATGATTTCAAAAAAAAACGTTATGATGTGTGCACCCCTTGCAAATGGGGTGCATAGGGATCTCTATTTGCCAAGTTTGATGTGTTAGGCTAAGACTTAAGCACGTTTTTTCCTATGCTCCCTCATGTTTCCAGGATGGGGACAGTAGGGACAGCGGGACATGTTTCTAACACAGAGGTACTTTTTAGTCAGTTTTTAGGGGATGGCTATTAAAAAAAAGGAAATTGAATATGAGTTAAGTCATAGAACCTTTGAGCATGGGTAATTGAATGGGAATTATTATGTTCTTGCCTAACTTGTGTGTATATTCTAGTGAGGGATTTATTATTAAAGTTTTCATAAAGCCTTCAAGACTGCACCTTTTTCTGTCAAACTCATTAACAAAGAGGAAAGGTTAAGTAAAAAGAGAATTGGTTATATTCCAGATTGACCTTAGATGGGATTGTTCTATGAGTTTTATGTGCAAATACATTTTTGCATTATGAAAATAGCATTTCCTACCAACTATGACTTAACTCGTATTCAACAGATGAATGACTATAGCATGCCAACTTTGTGTATGGCTGTCCTTGTATACTAAACAAATTGTCCAATGTATGAAACAAGATAATCCTTAATTTTGGTTTTGATTGTGAAGATGTAGAGTTTTGCAACAAGGGATATGTATTCTGTAGATTTTGTGATCATGATTCATCAATCATCATTGGTCTATTACTTGGTTAGACTTGTAGTTTGATGGGTCGAGAGGCAGCACCCCTCACATGGGTCTAGGGACAATGCCCCTAGTGGGGTTGAGGGGCAATGCTACTTACAGGGTGCGAGACCCCACCACCATGTTGCACAGACTGTTGTTGTTGCACCAAAAGATCAACCTGTTAATGCCCGATACAACTGCTAGAGTTAATGAATCCATGAGAGGCAGTTAAGCCATGTCACAAACCCAAGCGTTGTGCGACACAGCACAAGGAAACCAAGGGCGCACACCTTGCAACAACCCCCCGCGTCAGTGCAAGCAAGGGGTTCAAACCCATGACGAAGGCTCTGATACCAATTGTTGCATAGACGGTTGTCGTTGCACCAAAAGATCAACCTGTTGATGCCCGATACAATCGCCAAAGTTAACGAATCCACAGGAGGCGATTAATCCATGTCACGAACCTGAGCATTGCGTCCCATAGCACAAGGAGACCAAGGGTGCACACCTTGCAACATGCCAAGCCCAAATTACACCTTCAAAACCACACAGACCTTCATGGCGAACACCTTTTTCATATTGTTTTGTAAATCCTAGTGGTCATGTCATAAACCAAACAAACATTGAAAGGTTATAAGTTTTTATTTTTAAAAGCAACTAAAATTGTCCCTAGGTATGTTAGGGGATGTCTTGTTGTCCCCTAATGTACCCTACAATTTTTTGACATCCCGAGGACATTTCCTAATTTTTCACAAAAAGGGGGCATGGGGGGGATGTTTCCTAAGTGTCCTTGCATCCCCAAAATGCCCCCTATATGGAATGAGGATAAAGGGAAATGGATTCGTCCCCGAGGAGCACTAGTATTTTCCTTTTTTTCTATAAAACAATCAACTCTAAATAGAAATGTAATTACTAACTTAACAATTGTCTTGGTCATATTAACTATCCAAGAAAGCCATACCTTCCCCTCATTTCCTCTACCTATTTCTCATCAAATACATAGACTGTCTTGAGTTGTTTTTCCATTTCTTATCTCTTGAGTTGATAAGCATCTTCTCTTGAGTCACTGCTGAAAACATCTGCAACAAATCTCACTGTTTAGTCCTTGTAAGCGATAAATATCTTGATAAATACATGCCTAATTGACTATGCATGACTTAGTGTCCATTCCTATTGCACGTAGAAATATAACATTCCCTAGTTACTCCCAATTTTAAAGAAGGCAAGGAAATTTAAATAGTATCCAAGGTAAAGCTGGTTATTGATGAAGACTTTGTGCAACTTAGATAATTTGATCCTCTATGTATGCTTACAATTCTATGGCCAATGATCTTAAATGCAAACTCCAACGGTCCAAAATCATGATATCTCAATCTTGCATAAGAGAGAATAATTAGGTAATTAAAGGTTCTGCCTATTTGGTGGCCTTGGCTTGATTTCTACCAAAGCAGTAAGGTTCATAACAAATCAAGAGTTGTTATTAAAAGGGGATTCTAAGTCCATATCTATGTGTGTGAGATATACTAGATATCCTTCTCCTGATAAGAACATGAGTGCATATTATTGTCATGTATCTCAATATAAGTTAGAAGTCATGATTTGATAATATACAAGTTTCTCAAACTCTAAAAGTCAAAATCTATCTAATCTTGTTATTATAGAACCTTAAGTTGTTTCTAGTGACATCAAGATTGTAAGTGTAAAGTAGATTGCAGATTTGTTCTTGTTTCAAGTTTTTTCAACATAACATAACATTCATAGGAAACATTGCAAGAAGGGAAATGAACCATGCAATTGCATTATCTTCACAATGAACCATTACATATCATATTGGCAAATGATAACAAATAATATCAGACTTAATGAAAGATGTTTCAGACCTGATAAGACATACATGGGCAGCAAATGCATCCAATCTGGCACAACAAGATAGCTAAAATAGAAGATAACCAACCAATGAACAGCTGCACTAACCCTGAGATAAGCAAATTTCAGGCCTATACATCAGCAAACTTGACTGTGCATCAACTTCTAAATGGCACAGCTCCCTAGGAGGGGTGATTTGCTCCTAAAAATCAACACTTCACCAAAAACTGCAAATGAGTACTTCAAATGTGGAACCCAGCTATGAGGAATCCTTTGAAACGATGCCTAGAATGAAGTTTCAATCACCAACAGAGCTACAAGCAAATTAGTACTTCCAGGCACTATGGAAAACAGGAAAAGTGAATTTCCAGAATTTTCAAAATGAGATTAAACACCTCCAAACACACCAAAATGAAGCAATGCATCGATCACACCAAAACCTCCGCTCCCACATCAAAATACGAAGAAAATCTTCATTCCAAAACCTCCCAAATGGTGTAAATCAGAAACTCTGTGAGTGCAAAGGTGATTCCCAAAGTAGAATCACTTCTTCTGGCTAGGGTGGATCTCTCACCACTGAAACCAGCAACCAAAGATGAGGGTTTTCATCCTCAACTAGCAAGAAATGGAAATATGGAAGCAATCCAGCAACATCCTGTTATGTTGCCAAAATAGAGATAATCAAATGAGAGCCCAAGAGGTGAATATATAGAAGAGGGGACAAAATTAGGGCAACACAAATTCAAATTCACTTTGCCTCCAAGAAAGCCACGCCCCCCTTCATGAGCCTTTTAATTTATTTTTAAATTTCCTTATGCCTCCCCCAAGTTTGGCGTCCACATTTGGAGGCTAAAAATTTTCTTTTAAAAACAACTTAATTTACCTTTATCCTAGGCGTGAGACAAGAGGTCCCTTTTATGAACGCATGAACCTCTCTTAAGTTATAAAGTAACTTTATAACAAAACTTAAGTGAGGGAAATATGAATATTAATTTGATTACCCTTAGAACTCAACAATGCCCAAACAAAAAATATTATACTGTTGGAGAAATAGAGGCCAAGACCAAATACTAAAAATAACACTTACTAAAAATAGCAACTGCTAAAAATAGTAAGTGTGCCCAAACACCAAATTGACAAAAATTGAAATGCACTAAAACTTACTATAAATATTAAGTGCTAAAAATGGCCACTACCTATAGTAACCCTTGCTAGAAAACGCCGAAAACCACTACAAAGCCCAACACAGGCTTTGAGTCCCCTAACCAACTCCACTTAGCTTACGGGAACCCTAGAATAGGCTAATGGAATTCCCAAACTGATCAGGTGCAAGAAGGGGACATTACAATATATATATATATATATATATATAGATAATACTTAATCATATGACCTGTTGCCTTCAAGAAGGGGCCATTACATATATATATATATATATATATATATATATATATATATATATATAATACTTAATCATATGACCTATTGCCTTCAAGATCTATTAGGCATGCGATAGAGGTTAAAGTATTACTACTAATTATATTATTGAGAGTACATTGACATATGATGATCTTATTATTGTGTCATTAGTTGCCTTAAGTGGGACTCCATCATTGATCATGCTTAAAGCAGGTTTATAACTAATGTGTTATGTATTTCAAGGTTCAAAAGGATATCATGTGACCATTGAGAAATTATATTGTAAGGGAAATAGGTACAATAAGGTCTTTTAATGTCATTTTATATTGCTTGCTTAGTACAATATTAAGACATGCTATGCAAATTCTAGTATGGCAATTGGGTATCGAGGAAAATCCTTTTTGATGACTATAAGATAAAAATTGACCCCTTGAGTATGAGAACCTCTATGACTAAATCTATTATGTAAATTTTGAGTGAAAATACAAGTTTGTGTGAACAAGGTAATTTGATGTTGATTAATAAGCCTAGCCCCTATGTTGATAAGACAAACCTTGGGATGCTCAAGATGGTTTATGAATAATACTAGGTAGAATTTGATTAAAGACACTGATATCTTTAAGGGAAGTTGAAATATCCCTCTTAGTTTATTTTTTATTTTCAACACAAGAACTTCACCTGTTAACATTAGCTTAATGAAAGATAAGCAAACTGGAATGCAACTCTTCACTTTTTGATCACTCAGATCCCAGAGTGGGCAAGGTGAGAGCATAAGGTGTAAGGGGGTCTATTAGCTAAAATGAAAAAGTTGGAAATACAATGATTTTGGCGGCAAGCCAACCTCTTCCACTTTTCAGTGGGCTACAAGGAAAGTAAATGTAAAGTAAAATGCTTAGGCGGAAAACCAACCTCTTCCACTTTTCAGCGGGTAACAAAGGAAAGCAACAAGGTGGAAAGCCAGCCTCAATGAAAATACAATATACTAAAATAAGAGCTGACTAGTACTACTAGAACAACGATTACAAATTATTTCAAACACAATATATCATATGAGAAATTCTTACAACAATAAGCCCAATGTTAGGAATTCATCTCTAAACAACATATTGACATGGCATCATGTAAAATATGAAAATATTACAAAGATACCAGGTCTGATATGAAGAAGCAGTAATCTGATTTTCTGATCAGCGAGCATGGAACCCACTCAAATGCCCATAACTTTTTCTCAATACTCCTTTGAATGACCCAAGACTGAATGCAGATGATGCCTAGAGACTAGGCGTCCACCCTCCAATAGCAAAATCAGTCCAAACAACTCTCAAAACCCTGACACGCTTCCCAATGCACTTCCAGCCAAGAGGTATGGCCCCAAAAGAGGGTGACCTGCTCTTAAAATTCAGATTCTCCTTCTAAAATCACAAAACTTGGCAAGAATGGGCACCCTAGCATGAGGAATCTGTTTGATCAAAACCCACAAAAAGTTCTCACCTTCTCCGATCAGTGGGTACAAAAACATGGATCAGCCATAGACAAACCAGCGACATGAAATCTGAAGCAAACAAACCAAAATGAGCAGAAAATGAAAGCAAACTCACTACCACACCAAAATCAGAAAACGTCGAATGAAGCCATCCCCAATGAAGCTCTATCTGCAACCTCAAAGTGAAGAAGTAGTCTCTGATCAGCTAGGAGCAATCTCTCATACTCAAAACTAAGAAAGGCTAGGAGGTATTCCAATCTCTCATACATTCTTAACAACAGGCCCCCCACCCGACCCATAGAATTTGAGGGGCCCTCCCACCCGGGAATAGATGCGAGAGTTAGTGATATCAGTGTTGGTTGTCACCAGTCAAGTCTTATCACGTATCCATCCAAGTCTATTACATTGTATGTGTTATCATGGAATCTAGCAGCGCTCGATTCACGGATAACCCCCCTATGAAACTTGTTTGTTTCCTAGATTCGTGAAGTTCAAGCACGCAAAATGAGGTGATTTTCAATCCACCTCAAAGTGCATTCCAAAGCCTCAAACAGTCAGTTTGAGCATCCCCCTATGTTCGCCTCGCGAAGACCTTCGAAATGAGCTCTTTCGCGAAGTCTCACTGATCATACTTAGTTAAATTGTGAAAGATGCAGTTGTGCCAAAAAAGTGCGCTCTAACTAATCCAAATTTTTGGCTGAGTGTTGAAAGTGCAGGGGCGCCCAAAATCAGCGACCCTACATAAAAAGTGATTTTCCAAAAATGTGTAGAAGTGCTAAAAAAGTGCGCTCTTACACATTGTTGCCCAACTCATCCAAATTTTTTACGGCTTTAGTGTTGAAAGTCTTGGGGGTGCCAAAATCGGCTGACCACATAAAGTGATTTTCCAAAATGTGTAGAAGCAAAAGTCGGCTCATACATTATTGTTGCCGAACAACCAATTTTTGACTATGGCATTATTTTTAGCACCTTTGCACTTTTTCCAGACTTAGTCATTTTTTGTGCAATGGTGCTCAATTTTAGCACCTTTGCACTTTTCTTCCGGACTTAGCAAATTTTTGACTATGGCATTATTTTTAGCATCTTTGCACTTTTTCCAGACTTAAGTCATTTTTTGTGCAATGGTGCTGAATTTTAGCACCTTTACACTTTTCTTCCAGACTTAGCCAATTTTTTACTATGGCATTATTTTTAGCATCTTTACACTTTTTCCAGACTTAGTCATTTTTTGTGCAATGGTGTTGAATTTTAGCACCTTTACACTTTTGGCAGTTTTTAACTTAGTCTTTTCAAACTTGCTCTAGTTCCATTCTGGACCCCGTTTCTTCGCTCCTACATCGTTTTTCATGCCTAGTTGCTCGTTTCATGCTTGCTCAACATCATTTCTCACTTCACGCTTCCCATTGCTACTCTTTTTGCTAACGCCTATTGATTCACCATCCTTGCAGTTTCTCTCCAGATTTCATCAAGTGATCCTAAAGGTGACATCTTCTAATCTAGTGAACTATCCCAGATCTACAAAGAAGCCGTTATGCAGCAAGTGGACGATGACAATTTTTCCCAAAGCTTCAATACATATCATTTGCGATATATGGCTGACACTTGATAATCTCAAGACGCATCTTCACGAGTGCAAGAAAATCCATTCATTTGCTAGAGGGTCGATCACAAGAGCTCACACCCTTGTAGATTACACAGTCGGCCCAGATGATGCATTCATACAAGAGACCAAGAAGAAGTATGAAGACGCGCCCAAAGCAAGGAACCATGAAGATTCTTGATCTCCGGTGTTAGACTTTCCGATGCGTCCCTTTGCGCATCTTGTAAATAGTTTTTGACATCTTAAATGTCATTTTGCAAAATGTAATTACACTAATATCCAAGATGTAGTTTCATGAAAACAAATTACATTTTGACTTAGTCAAAATTTAGGTGAGATTTTCCTAAATTAACTCACCTAACTTTCCTAGATTTACTCTTCCCTCTCTTTTATAAATATGAGGGATTTCTATTGTAAAGTTTATCCTTTAGTATTTTGCAACGAAGTGCTGCCCTTTTTGAAGCAAAATTGTAAAACTTTGTGTTCATACTTTGTGAATGAAATCTAATCAATAAAGAAGAAGATTGCAAAGACTTTGTGTTGGATTCGATAATCTTATGAATTGATCTCATTTGGTAGTGATTAGCTTATGGAATCTGAATGACTCTAAGTAATTCATGTAAACTTTGTGTTACATCCTTTATTTAGATTTACAATTGTGTTTTGTTTATCTTTGGTTGAATGATCTACAAGACTTTGTGCTTGTAATTATTCATGCTCTTTGGATACTATTGTTGAATGATCTACAAGACTTTGTGCTTGTAATTATTCATGCTCTTTGGATACTTTGGTTGGATAATCTACAAAACTTTGCGCTTGTAATTGTTCATGCTGTTTGAGGAATTGCTGCATCTAAGAAGACTTTGTGCTTCTAATGCGACAAACGACACACTTATCACAAATCCACCATTGATAAAGCTACGGAACGACTTTGTGCCTTCGTGAGCTTTCCCTTTTATTTTACTAGTTTATTGTTAATCACTTCTGGTACCTCTACGCTTTACTTTGACAAGATAGAGGTATTTGCATTACTGCTCGTTGTTCGTTTTAAGTTATTGTGAATTGAGAACTTCCAACAATGAAGCATTGTAAACATCTTCTCTGGAAAAAGAGAGAAGGATGAATGTAACACACCCCCCCCACTTCGTAAGTATTGTGTACATTTTTTAATTACTTTGTTTGTTTTACTATCGCTTCTGTCAGCAGTAAGAAGGGCGCCTCCCCTTTCTGAGAGGAGAGATTTACATCTCACATAGTTGTGGCTGAAGTCCTAGTTGTGTAATCTATTGAAAAAGTTGATTACATAATTTTCACCCAACAGTTTTTTGGCGACTCTACTGGGGACACGATACGCATTCGAAAGCCTCACGCTTTCTTTTGAAGTATACTTGTGTCCTTTTTCATTGTAATTTATTTTCTTGTAAGTTTTTCAAGCTTTCACCAAGGACATGTAAATGGCTGCTCAAGGTCCTTGGGGAAATGCTTTTGTTCCGTTGAGCCTAGTTCTACCCTTACATGCTCTTCCTGAAGGATCACAGAAGAATTTTCCCAAGTTTTTTGGTGATGGACAACAACATCTTGACGAGCACGTTGCTGCTTTCTACATCGCTTGTGGAGTTCATGGTGTTGAATACGAAGATATATCTATAAGGCTGTTTGTGGAGACTTTCCAAGGTGTTGCTGCAGATTGGTTTTATCATTTGGCACCACGTACCATCACAAACTGGGCAACTCTCATATCCAAGTTTGAAGGAAGGTTCAAGCCTCCTGAAGAAGCTCATGCTTTGTTGGCTCAGCTCACCCAGTTGAAGAAAGAATCTCACATGCCTGTGCACGAGTTCATTGCTCACTTCAACAAGTTGACATGAAGAATTCCAACAGTTGCTCAACCTACAGCTGAGAATTTGAAATGTTTCTTTGTAAATGCTCAAGTGCCAGAGGTTGGTTTCCTATTGAGAAGAGCAGCCCCAGCTACTCTTGCAATTGTACAGACCTTGGCGATAGAAATTGAAGATGATCTCATTCTTGCTGGGAAAATAAAAATTGAATCAAATGAATCTAAAGAAATCCCTTCTTTGGAGTTATTTTCTTCCATCACAAGGATGGATCCTATGGTGAAAAGGTTGGTAAATGAGCTACTTGTCCTCAAAAAGCAACTAGCTCATAATTTTGATGTTGGGAATCAACACAAGTTATCTTCACCTCCGAAGAGGCTTGCTCTTGAGGCACCATTAGTAAAAGCAGTAGCGAAGCATCCTGACTCCAATCCAAGTGATCTCGCTATTCTCTTCCAGGAAAAGGAAGTAGACATAGCTGGCGACTCCCATTTCTGGTTTATGTAGTCTCAAAAAGACATTGATGAAAATCAGAAGGATGAAAGTCATTTTTCTGAAGACCAAGTGAATGAAGACGATCTTGTCTTGAGATCTGAAAAGATGGACATGCATGAAGGTCTCAGTCAAGTTGAAAAGAATGCATCTGTGTTTCGAGGTCATGAACTTGAACACGTGTTGCATAAAAGAATTTCCCAAAGGCATGATGAGGATTTTCTTATAAATAATTTAGATTTTCCCAAGTTTGAAGATGGCGAACATCTTATTGAGGTATGCAGTGCAGTCATATCTTCATCTGAATCACATGAAAGAGATCATTCCGATCAGCATGAGGTTGCCATGGTTGATGAATCAGTTGTTCAAGTAACAACTAGTAAGAAGCATTCAATCTTTGACAGATCAAGGCAATGTCCCATAAGACATCTTGCTTGGTTGAAGGCCAATGGGAAGACAGAGGTTCCACTTGCACCTGCGCGTGAAGATAAATTTGAGGATGCAGCTAAAGATGTATTTGTAGATGCGCAGGAGCAGTCTGGATTCGATGATTCATTTTGGAGCAGCAGTATATCTGATATATTTTTAGAGGTAGTTGAACCTGTTCATTTCTTCCATGAAGCAATGCCTCAACTTCATCTACATGTAGCTGCTAATGATCATGGAATGCATTGCAAGCTGTTGAAGAAAGGCAACTATTTTGTTGAACCTGTGAATGGTTTCATTTGAGAAGATTTTATTGATGGCTAGTTTTAATTAGGTAGGTTTTTACCTTTTCAATAAGTGCATTTGCATAAGTTTGCGTCTTGTTTTCGTAAATTTGTTTTTGGTCGTTGTCACCTGACTCCAAGCCCAATGGATAAAGGCACTTGAATTCTGGATTTCTTCTCCCTTCATTTGTTTTGAAGAACGGCTGAAGGAAGATCCCCAGCAGGAGCCTGTTGTTATCATGGAATCTAGCAGCGCTCGATTCACGGATAAACCCCCTACGAAACTTGTTTGTTTCCTAGGTTCGTGAAGTTCAAGCACGCAAAATGAGGTGATTTTCAATCCACCTCGAAGTGCATTCCAAAGCCTCAAACAGTCAGTTTGAGCATCCCCCTATGTTCGCCTTGCGAAGACCTTCGAAACGAGCTCCTTCATGAAGTCTCACTGATCATACTTAGTTAAATTGTGAAAGATGCAGTTGTGCCAAAAAAGTGTGCTCTAACTCATCCAAATTTTTGGCTAAGTGTTGAAAGTGCAAGGGTGCCAAAAATCAGCGACCCTGCATAAAAAGCGATTTTCCAAAAATGTGTAGAAGCGCTAAAAAAGTGCGCTCTTACACATTGTTGCTAAACTTAGCCAATTTTTGACTATGGCATTATTTTTAGCACCTTTGCACTTTTTCCAGACTTAGTCATTTTTTGTGCAATGGTGCTAAATTTTAGCACCTTTGCACTTTTCTTCCGAACTCGGACAATTTTTGACTATGGCATTATTTTTAGCATCTTTGCACTTTTTCCAGACTTAGTCATTTTTTGTGCAATGGTGCTGAATTTTAGCACCTTTGCACTTTTCTTCCAGACTTAGCCAATTTTTGACTATGGCATTATTTTTAGCATCTTTGCACTTTTTCCAGACTTAGTCATTTTTTGTGCAATGGTGCTGAATTTTAGCACCTTTGCAGTTTTTCCAGACTTAGTCATTTTTTGTGCAATGGTGTTGAATTTTAGCACCTTTACACTTTTGGCAGTTTTTAACTTAGTCTTTTCAAACTTGCTCTAGTTCCATTCCGAACCCCGTTTCTTCGCTCCTGCATCGTTTTTTGTGCCTAGTTGCTCGTTTCACACTTGCTCAACATCATTTCTCGCTTCACGCTTCCCAATGCTACTTTTTCTGCTAACACCTATTGATTCACCATCCTTGCAGTTTCTCTCTAGATTTCATCAAGTGATCCTACAGGTGACATCTTCTAATCTAGTGAACTATCCCAGATCTACAAAGAAGCCGTTATGCAGCAAGTTGACGATGACAGTTTTTCCCAAAGCTTCAATACATATCATTTGCGATATACGGTTGACACTTGATAATCTCAAGACGCATCTTCGCGGGTGCAAGAAAATCCATTCATTTGCTAGAGGGTTGATCACAAGAGCTCACACCCTTGTAGATTACACAGTCGGCCCAAATGATGCATTCATATAGGAGACCAAGAAGAAGTATGAAGACTCTGCGCCCAAAGCAAGGAACCATGAAGATTCTTGATCTCCGGTGTCAGACTTTATGATGCGTCCCTTTGTGCATCTTGTAAATAGTTTTTGACATCTTAAATGTCATTTTGCAAAATGTAATTACACTAATATCCAAGATGTAGTTTCATGAAAACAAATTACATTTTGACTTAGTCAAAATTTAGGTGAGATTTTCCTAAATTAACTCACCTAACTTTCCTACATTTACTCTTCCCTCTCTTTTATAAATATGAGGGATTTCTATTGTAAAGTTTATCGTTTAGTATTTTGCAACGAAGTGCTGCCCTTTTTGAAGCAAAATTGTGAAACTTTGTGTTCATACTTTGTGAATGAAATCTAATCAATAAAGAAGAAGATTGCAAATTAGACTTTGTGTTGGATTCGATAATCTTATGAATTGATCTCATTTGGTGGTGATTAGCTTATGGAATCTGAAGGACTCTAAGTAATTCATATAAACTTTGTGTTACATCCTTTATTTAGATTTACATTTGTGTTTTGTTTATCTTTGGTTGAATGATCTACAAGACTTTGTGCTTGTAATTATTCATGCTCTTTGGATACTATTGTTGAATGATCTACAAGACTTTGTGCTTGTAATTATTCATGCTCTTTGGATACTTTGGTTGGATAATCTACAAGACTTTACGCTTGTAATTGTTCATGTTGTTTGAGGAATTGCTGCATCTAAGAAGACTTTGTGCTTCTAATGCAACAAACGACACACCTATCACAAATCCACCATTGATAAAGCTACGAAATGACTTTGTGCCTTTGTGAGCTTTCCCTTTTATTTTACTAGTTTATTGTTAATCACTTCTGGTACCTCTACGCTTTGCTTTGACAAGATAGATTTCATCTCTGAAAAAAGAGAGAAGGATGAATGTAACACACCCCCCCCCACTTCGTAAGTATTGTGTACATTTTGTAATTAATTTTTTGGTTTTACTATCGCTTCTATCAGTAGTAAGAAGGGCGCCTCCCCTTTCTGAGAGGAGAGATTTACATCTCACATAGTTGTGGCTGAAGTCCTAATTGTGTAATCTATTGAAAAAGTTGATTACATAATTTTCACGCAATAGTATGTAGGGTGAGGCGACTCAACTGATTTCAGCAACCCTGTCTATATCTTTAGGGCAGGTCATTCAGATTAACAACCGACCTAGGGCGTATTCGTGATCAGGGGTTGGGGCCCTAATTCTAATGAGAGAGTGCGGAGAAGAGCATCAGCTATTCAACTGGTTAGACTATGTTGTACCCAAAATAAAACTTTTGCTTCAATGAGACATTTTGATAAAAATGGTCTAAATCTTGTAAAATTGTCGTCAAAAGTCAAGTTTAGGTCAAACCAAGCATGGGCTTTTTTGGGGTTTATTGTCAAGAGGATACTTGCAAATTTTGGAAATTTTGAAAATTAGGTTTTTAGACCCCTGTTTTTAGGAAAACCCTAAAAAATAGGACCTTTCCAAAAATAACTCAAAATGATTTTGATTCAATTTCACTTCACGATCACACTAGTCAAGTTAGAATCACAAGAAAGTCAAGTTTGCTTTGGTGGGTCTATTTCACTTTTTCAAGAGAAAAGATAGGACCTCTGAGGTCATTAATGGCAAATGGCCAGTACCAGGTATCAAGATCTAAGCCTCAAATGCTTCAAAGAAGAATCCATGGCGAAAGATGCTCGAAAAGATGCTTCACGGCATAGGGGAATTTCAAAAGTTGAAAATGCTAAAAAATATTCTAAGTCTGGAAGATGCACGCCTTGCTACAAGGGAGATTCCTTGACAATCAACGCCTTGGTCAAACTTTTCAAATGTTTGTACACGTAGAATGGTGAATGCAATCACAACGGTGAACGCGTTCGCATCGTCGACAGCGATGATTAACCCAATCAAGCAACACAATGAATGCAAAGTGCAAGGAATGTTGGACGCTTCACAAATCACACATGCACAATGGCAGACGCAGTCAACACATCAACAGCGACAATGACGTAGTTGAAAAACATGTGAATGGCTAGTGTTGGTGTTGTACGCGGACAGTAAGCACAGTCGACGGACAATGATCGCGGTCAACACAGTGGACGACATGGTGAACACGAAGCTCGAGAGGGATGAAAATCATCGAAAATGACTAACCCTAGAGCCAAATACACCCCTACAGGCCAGGGGCGCCCATGAATTCAAGAGGCCAATTGTAGTTGTTAAGAACTATTCTTTAGAATTCTGTTAGCTTTCTGAAAAATTGTTAAGCAAGTCCAACAGATTTGTCAAAAACCGGCAAACGAAGGTAGAGGTGGAAGATGTTGAAGGTCAACAATCATCAAAAATGGCAGTCTATCAAGGAAAATGTACCCCTGTAGCCCAGGGGCGCCCAAGAATAAAAGCCATTAGATATTAGTTCTTGAGCTGGTTATCTCCAGGTGATCTTCCTGGCTTTAGCCTAGCTTCGTAACGAATCTATTTGCTAGTTCAGAGGACATATCAAACAATAGTAGTTGTTGGTCAAACAAGCACGTAAAACGGAGGATGAAATGAAAGTCAAAAGAACAAATGTACCCCTACAGGCTAGGGGCGTCCAGCCTTTTGGTCAACTAGATGAGGTTTTCAACAGCTGTCTTCTTCAAGAGATCTGCTCAGAATCCTTTCAGCTTCGCGATGAACCTAGTAGTCAGCTCATGGGACCTGTCAAACGCTCGTGAATGAAGATCAAGTGCAAAGTGTTGAAAGTCAAGACAAGTTGAAAAACGTGAAAAATTGGCTGTGTTAAGGAAAATACATGCTTCTTGGAAAAGGTGCCCAACTTTTTGGGACCTTAGATGCAGCTTTCACTAGATACAGATCCCAGCAAGTCCTCTGTTTTGATCGGTCTTTGCGATGAATCCATCAGCATGAACATTAGAGCAATCAAACTCCCAGCAACGAGAGCCGAACTGGAGCATCCTATTGAAGGTTGCAAAGTGAAAATTACAGCTCAAAAGGTCAAATGCACCCCTTTAGGCCAGGGGCACCCAAACTTTTGAGCCCTCTTAACAAACTTTCAGAACTTGCAATACCAGTCATCCTTTCCGGAATTGAACGGATTTTCCATTCCATATCTCAGCATGTTGACAGGATTCAACAGTCACTGGTGATTGTTGATCGAAGCACAGGAGGTCAAATTGACGAAATTGAAAATCATCCAAGAAATTGGCTAAGTCTGGCAAGAAAATGCACCTAATCTCAAGAAGGCGCCTAGAAATTTGAGCCATTAGATTCATTTTTCAAGGTTCACAACCTCCAGTGATGTCTCTTCAGAGTTGATCCAACTCCGCAGTGAATCTATCAACCAGGCCTTAGGATCAATTAGGCAATCGGAATTCAGGATCAGATAGAGGCTGTTTATCAAGCAGAAGTTGAAAATCTTCAAAATATCCTAACACTGGCAAGGTGGCGTCCAAAGTCAACTCCCAGTTGCAAATTTTGAAGACTTTCTCATGTCTAGGCGTCCCAAAATTGGTGGAGATTCTTTCAGTTAACAATCAATCATGGAGATGACTCCCCCAATCAAGATTTGGATGTCCTAATTGATGCTTGCAACTCCAAATTGATATTTATTAAAGCCTAGGCGTCCATTCTTCATTAATCTTTGTAGGTTGAAGAGCTAAAACACAAATATTTTCTCTCTAACGCCATTTGAAGGATCTAACAGAAGCCATTTTCAATGTTCTTCATAGTTCCAGGTTCACGTTGCACAGAAGGACGTCTTACACAAGACTTCATCACCAGGCATCATCTTCCAAGGCAACAATTTATAACTTCTAGCTTCTCCCCACATATTTCTTGTATTCATGTCTTTGGTTTTCTTGCATGTCCAAGCAAACTCCATTTTTTCACAAATCTGGCCTTCTAGATTCGTTCAACACAGCATTGGCCATAAAACCCACATGCCAGGATTTTCTAGAAAAATTGCCTTGTTGCCCCCAGTTTTTAGGGTTTTTGCAAAAAGTCACCTTTTTCAAAAAATGATGAACTAGGTTTGCTTAGCACAACCTACAAAACCCATGTGTTAGAATTTTTCAAAAAAAAATAGCTTCTACAACTTCTGCCCTGAGGGGTTATTGCATGTCCAAAAAAAAATCATCTTATCAAATATCTGAAAACAGCTTACACTAATTTGCATCGAGCACACCCTGTAGTTGATTTGGACAAATTGACAGGTGTAGACACTCAAAGTCTACGGATTCCATATGGTTTCATACCTCGTATATCTGATAGCCTCTCAAGGCCAGCTTAGAGGGTTGAATACCGTTGGAACTCTAGGTATGCAGTGAGTTCATGAGCTTTTCTCACAGCTAGAGTGTTCACAATCAAACTTCGCGGTTTCATCGTGCAACACTCTTCCATTAAAAAAATAAATCAAGAAACATGTTAGAAGCATCAAGCTACAGAAGAAACAGAGATCATTACTCCAGTTATAGAGCCGCCAAAGTTACCAATCAGTGAACTACCAGTTGAAGTGTGCAAATATTTCCAAGATTGCTCAAGTCACTGACAAGCAGTAAACTACCAGTTGAGACATGTGGCGATCTCCGGATGATGAGCACTTAACAACTTCATGGAGGAGTTGATTGCTCGAGATCACATTCAATGAACTACCAATTAGGACATCCTACCTTCTCCAAAGATAGCATTTAAGACAGAAGTTAACTTGATGCCTTTTTCAAGTTAATTCGCTGTCCCACCTTTTATGCATGTCTATTCTTGGAGACACCTTTGTACAATAGAGTTCTTTTTAGTTTAGAATCAATTAACTAAAGTAGTCTTTCCAGTTAACTGTTAGGTTAAATTTGTTTAGACATAGGAATTAATCTTGTTGATTGGCAAGAACTGAATGTTAACTCAAGGAGATTTTAGGGTTCCCTACTCCTTTGAGCTTCTATAAATAAGAGCAACCTTTGCTCATTTTTTTGAACTTTACTTCACAATAGAAAAATGCTGAGCTCGAAAGCCTACGACTTTGTTCACTTAGTATGTGTTCTTGAATCGTACTTGTTATAACAAAACATTGAGTTGTTTGCTTGCGTTCTTGTTGTTCATGTACTTGTGTTCAATATTTGTTAAGTGTATTTTGGTTGATCGTGTGTTGTATGATGGCCTTCTTTCATAAGATTTTCTGTCCCAAAAAGTGTAATCTTTGATTGACTTTGAGGAAATAAATCAAGAGAGCAATGAGCCTTTGATCCAAAATTCTCAAGATCTTTCATATTTGTTGTTTCTATAATCTTTGTTTCGATCTACACTTGGAAAGAGCAATGAGTCTTTGAGGGAATTTAGAGATTAGGATTATCGTTTGATGTTGTTTCTAGTAATCTTCATTTTAGCCTACACCTCAAAAAGAGCACCTCGCCTTCAAGGGAATCCTGGGATTTAGCTTACCGTTTGATGTTTACTTGCATAAACTTTGTTTCAGGATAACTTTGAAAGAGCAATGAGCCTTCGGATGCATTATGAGAGACAGTTTGTCTAAGTGATCCAACCATTCCCAATTGCTCCTAAATCCTCTTTGCCCTGAATTACTTGAGGAGATAGGATAGTTATAGTTTTTAGCCTAGTTGTAGTTGAGATCTGCATAACCAGAGAAAACCTTAGCTGCAACGCATTGTGTTTTATAACCTTGTGCTTTGCCGCTGAGTAAAAAGATAGGAAATTTGGTTTACTTTACTTTTTATGCAAAAATAGTAAAAGAGGGAGCTTCCCCTCCTAATTTGAAGAGCAGTTCATCTGTGCATAGTTGTCTATTTCCAATACGCACTCCAGAGGTGCAAATTGAAATGCCAACAGACTAGAGAGAGAGATCGATCGAGCTATTAGAAACTGGTCACACCAAAACTGCTGCACCCATCTCCCCTCCACCTACCCATCTATCCCCCAGACATCGGGTATAGGTTTAGGGGTAGGGGTGCTTGATCCATAGACTAGACTATCGGATGGATTTCTCTATCTCGGGGGACGACTGAAAGGATTTCTCTATCTCGGATAGGGACAAAGGGCACTCTCCAAATATATAGGGGACGAGCCTTTCATATTGACTCCCTTATCTTCCAGAACTATAGTTTCCCAGCCACCCAAATTCTAGGGTGGGAGGTTAAAGTAGTAGTTGTCACTTCTCCCGCCCCGTTGCTAAGGAGGATAGATAAAGATAGGCGATCAATCGATTATGATTCACTAGAGAAAATGATAGTTTAGGGCTAGGTGCTCGACCAATAGGAAACTCATTCAGAAAACCCAGTACCCTTAGGTAAAGGAGTGGGAAGAGGTCGAGGGGGCTAGGACTATAGTTATTCCTTAGTCAAGTCGAGCCAACACCCATTGCACATTCTTCAGTCAAGCCCTAATTAGAGAATACTATAGATGACTCAACTATAGATAGTAGTTCAATACCTACTGTATTGGAAGAGAAGAGACAACTATAGACGACTGACTATACCCCGACTATATAGGGGGAGGGAATACCTCACCGAGAGATTCTTTTCATCACCGCTCGATCAATGAATAACTTCTGAATGAAATGATTGACAGTGCGGATCTGAAATATCACCCTTATAATTTTTTTCAACTTTTTCACAAACAACTTCACCCGTTAACGTTAGATAATCAAAATAAACTAGCTGAAAGTAACCCTTCACATTCTGATCACCTAGATCCCAATGAGGGCAAGGTGAGAGCATACGGTAGAAAGGGGATCATTAGGTGAAATCCAAACTAAAAGTACAAATGAGAGACGGCTCAGCTGATCAGAATGTAATGCAGATGCAAACTCGACCACTTATTTAGCGGGAGTGTAATTGACGGCTCAGCCGATCAGCATGATATGAAAATGCATACTCGACCACTAATTCAGCGGGAGTGTTATTACAAGAAAAGTAAATGTTTAGGCTGCTAGAGAACCCCTTCCACTTTTCAGTGGGAAGTACAACAAAGTGAAAAGCTGAAAGTAAAGATGGAGAGGTCTGTCTCTTCCACTAAAAGTGGGAATTACAAAAGGTAAATTAGAGAAATAAAATGACTAAATCAATACTACTGATAACAGCCTTACAATATGATGAAATCTGTAAATTTTAATGAGAATTAGATGTCCAATAAGCTCCAAATTGAAAGCAGATGATCTCCAAACATAGCAAGCTATTCTACTAAGGAAAACAAGCCAAAAACTAAACTTTTACCAATCTGATATGCAATTGCAGCTTTCAAAAATCTCAGACCAGGAAGCTCAAACCACACCAAAATGCTCATAACTCGGTCAATACTCTGAATTTCATGAAATCAAATGCAAACATCTCCAAGGAAATGGGAAACCAATTTCAAGCCCACAAACAACAAGCAACCCCTAATATTTAATGCACACTTCCCAATGCAAGGACAGGCAAAGTGCAGCCTCCTTGAAGAGGGCGACCAGCAAGAATCAATTCAACTCTTCACAATAAAATCTGTAACTTAGCAAGAAGGGGCCCAAGGTAGACTTAAACAATGGGCCAATACCTAGAACCATTAAAAAATCCTTCAGAAAGATGAGTCAAAACGTGCTTCAGCCAAGCACCAAACCAGCAACATGAAAAACTGATAAAAGCTCACCAAAATGATCAAATACTGAAAATAACAAGTTACCCAACAAAAATTAGATGTCGTATGAATCCATCTCCAAATGAGCTATGTCTGCATCCTTTGAATGAAGAAGCAGTCTCAAACCAGCTAGGTACTATCTCTCAAGTACAAAACTGATATAAGCTAGGAGATATGCGTTCCTCGAAGCAAGGGTTCTGAAATAATTTCAACAGCATTTCATTATAATAAGCAATGGATAATGAAATGAGAGAACAAGGCCTCTTATTTATAACTTTCTCCACCCAGGAATTCAAACTTATTTTTTCCCTCCAAATAGGGCGCCCAAACATGACATTTCAAATTCATCTTAATCAATCTGCATTTGAGTTTCATTCAAATCTCATTTGCCTCCTTGACTTGGCATCCAAACATGAGGAGATAATACTTTATAAAAATGCAAAATACCTCATAAAGTAAGCGTCCAAACATTTAAGTGAAATAACATTATAACTTGCAAATAATTTCTCCAAGCTAGGTGTCCAAGTAAATAAGTGAAATGCATTATAATATAACTTAAATATTTCCCAAAGTCATCCACCATGCCTTAGCCAAATATTCACTTAAAATATAAACTCCACCAAAATATTGAATTTTCCAAAATGAGCTCCAAAAGTGCTAGAAACCAAACTGCTCAAACTGACCTGTCCGATATAGCCACTGTACGCAACTACTGAACCTATTGACGGGTGTTTTATAACCGCACTAACACAGAATAAAGTTACCAACGGTTACTCTATCCTCTCTTGATCAAAATCTCCTGCATGCTAAGATTGCAAGAAAGATCATGCATTCAACTCCAAGGTTCCTTCATGCAGTGGACGTAGTCTCAGTTGGCTTGATGTGATTTGTTGGTATCTCAAGGGGGACTTACGTAATTGTTCAATCAGAGATCAAAGAGAAAAGAGGTTTTCATGATTCGAAAGATTTATCGTTGAAGCTTGAGTTCCTAAACTAACCCAAAAAATACTGAATTGAATGGATGTAGGGATTAGAAATGCTATATCTACTCTAAACGCGAGATGTGGAGGTCAACTCTTGCAAACTTCAACCAAGCTCTGCTTCGCCTCACCTTGGACAACTTCCACAAAACCGGTGCAATCTTCAAAGGAGTAGCTAGAGATATTCAGATCGCGATTCAACATGAAGATACCATCACGACGACGCATACCAGCATATAAACTATAATTGAAGTTAGGTACACAATATTCCAGTTGACCACGCAAGGTGAACTCACTATCAATGAGCCCACTAGTGGTATGGATTAACGAAGCTTGCTCAAATTAAACACCACATTCCACAACTACCATCTACTTGCATGAAATAAAATCTATTCCACTCTAAGCTCTACTTTAAGATTCTAAGCAAATTGGAAGGAAGCAGAAATCTTGCTAGCTACCCACAACAAAAGATGAAACCACAAGCAATGATAACTCTTTTTATTATAGGGGTGTTCACAACAACTTCTTACAAAGCATTCAATTTGAAAACTTTCCTTCCTCTTCACTCTAAGCTATGCTATCAATCTATTCTCTCTATTTCTCTATGCTCTATCTCCTAGCTGTCTCTCTATGTCTAATGATCTACAAATGAGAGGGGATGCCCCTTTTATAGATGGCCAAATCCAATGGATGGATCAGATTCAATTACAATGAAGGGCTTAGATTGAGCCACATATGCCCTGATCAAGATTCTTCCCTAAAAACTGCCACAAAGAGAAGTGGGGTAATAAATGAGCAAAAGATTCTCCACTCTCTCCCAAAATCATAATGAGAAATTAATGCCCACCATCATCCTCTAGAAGGTCATCATCCAACCAGGTGTTTCCATTCTCCTTCTCTTTGACCACGAACTCGATGAATCTGGCTAACACCGCCTCAACCTCCTGAACTGAAATAGGTGGAATATGGTTGAGCTGAAATTCAAGCACCATGACTGTCTGCCCATGCCAAGTACAAGATTTCCTCCAAGCGACCAAGGCATCCTGAGTGCTCTGAATAATGCTGGAGAAGGTTGAAAATTTTTTAAAATCATCCTGAACAAATGCCCTTACCTCTGAAAAGAAAGGTCCCATTTTGTTCTTTAGGCCATCTGCAGTCATCTCCTCAGGAGTCAATCTTCTAGCAAATATAGACTCGAGTGTGTTCAGGACTCCTTCCATGATATTTCCCATAGCCTTTTTGACTCTAGCTGAATCTGCCTTGGCTGCATCGAAGAAAGCTCGGCCTGTGACCATTGAAGAATACCAACTGGTGAAGTCATACCTGTCACCCTCCTGTATCACGCCTCCCTCCACCATTGTCTGCAAGGGCATGTGCATCAAAGCCTCCAAACGAATAATGGTCTTAGTTTGATAGATATGTGTCTCGCCCCGGGCCTAATCAACGGTGTCCATGCGTGCCAAAATGCTAGACCTGTTGATAAGAATGAACGAGATCCTCCATGAATTTCTCTGTCTCAATGCGAACATTGCCAACCCATATATCTACCTCTTGAGCCATCTTCCTCAAATCCTCCAGGCCATTAACTGATTCTCTTGGGAGTTCTGCTAGAAGGTCAACAGTTGGGTTCTCCTGTCCACACGGATGAGCGAAGTGTTGCACGTAACCAACCAATGTCCTATGCTCCCTCTTCAATCATTTGTACTTTCCTTCGGTTCAGAGCAACTTGTCCTTGAGTGCCTGATAGGAGTTGTCACACTCCTCAATTATCTGAGCTCCAGTGGGATGGGCCTAACTCCATAGTGGTGATCACATAATTTTTTGGAACATCATCTCGATCACACTCAATCCTGGGAACAACTACATGCAGTGTGCGAGAACCATCCTCATCCGTAGAAATCTTTGAGAATTTTTTGACCTTTATCTGCGGCGGTGCACTGATTCTACTGAGGAGTTCTTCCATCTCAATTGTCGGGTCAATCTCCTCAATAGGGTCCCTTCTCATTTCCCTCAGCCAATCTGGCATTGCCTGTTGTGGATCACAAACAATAAGAGGCTACTACTCTCTTGCTTCTTCTTCACGCACTTCTTCTCTATTAACATTCTGATGAGGCTCATCAACCTCTATCTGCTGGGTATCTTCTCTTGAAACTTGAGCCTCCTGCCCTGCAGTAGTCTCATCCTCTAAAGTTGCCTCAAGCTCCTACTGGAAGCGGGTATCTGTGGATGTTTCCTCTTCTTCTTCCTGCTGGTTTTCTCTTCCAGGCACATTGACACTTTGACCAATTGACTCTCTATGGGGTGGCTGATTTACTTCCTGCAATTCTTGCTCTTCATTCAATTTATTTCTGTGGTTTGCAACAATGAGACCTCCTATACACTTGGAGAGAGAGCCCGAGATGGTGTGCATGATGCTTCCTCAACTCTCTGAGGCTCTCGCTGAACCTGTTCCTCTCGTCGTGGTTTCGATGCTTGGGTGACCTACTTTCTTTTTCTAATTGTTGGCGGCCTTTGATCACCCATGAAATTGTAAGTGAGAGCAACTGACTTACTTTTGAGTCTGTTCACATGCCTCTCCACCCAATTTCTTGTAAACGTCAACACTGGTATGCATAATGTATCCAAATCTGTAATCTCCGGCTCCAACCAATCAGGTAGTGGGACTAGCGTGTTCCTCACTGAATCATAATCTGGCTGTATTATATTCATGTCCTCATTTACTTGGTCTGGAACCGGAACAATCTCGCATTCTCTGATCATTTTTAGAGGTAGCCTAGTAAACATTCTCCTCCTTACTTCAGCATCATCCTCCGCATTAGCCCAAAGATCTTCAATATGAGCCTTGTGCCTGTACTCCACATTCTGCACCATTCTGATGTTATTGTAAGGATCGAAGTCTTGCCTGCCGATGTGGTATGTGAGGTGGAAGAACTGCAACTCATCTTCAGCTTCTTTGGCTGCCTATAATGAGGGGTAAACTTCATTGGAATTTCCCATGGTAATTGGGAAGTCTAATCCTCCTTTCTTTTTCTTCTTCTGAATTTTGTCATAGGGAATGAGCTGCCTAGACACTTCTAGCATTACCATTCTGTCAGTGGGATATCTTGGTAGTCTGTATGAATATGATGTGAACCCCTACAGCCTAATATAGGTGAACTTCGGAAATTGGATAAACCAATATCCGTACTCTTCGATTCCTAGGCCTCTTTTGAAATTCTTTGTTGAGTTCTCCGCTGAAGAATCCTTGTTATATGCATCGTGAAGGCGTCATTCACCCTTTTGTAGTGAGAGGTGTTGCTCAAGTGCAACTATGGGCAAGCCTCATAGATTTTAAACTACTCAGGCCCACATCCAACTTGCTCCTTGTAAGTTATTCCTCTATACTTGGTCATCCAAGCCAACATATATATAACATATGAGCTCATGTAAAATGTCTTCGTTCTCCTCAGGTGCCTGAATTGCTCATCTAAATTGTCGCTTATCATCCTTGCCCAATCAACACATTCCTTTCCCTCCATTATAACTCCAATGTAATAAAACATCCATGGTTCAAAAATATATGCTTGAGAGCTTCTATTTACCCAGTTGAGCATCATTATCAAGTCGCAGTACTCTTGCTTCACATCATCTGATATAATCTGCTTAAGCAATTTGGTGCGAGTAGGCCTAGGATTTTGCATCCAAACTGAATTAATCATCTCAGCGCATCTCTCAAATGAGGAGGCGTACATCTTTTCAACTCTTTCCTTTGTTTTGTACACCATCCTATCAGAAGTGGGAAGTCCAAATGCCTCTCCAATGGCATCAGGCGTGAGGTTGGCAAATAACTTGCCATCAGGAGAAACAATCGTTCTTCGCTCTGGCCTATAACAATTGGTGCACTCCATGATTAATTCTAGACACTAAATGGCTGGTGGAAAACCAACAGCTGCATAAATTCCACTCTTCACAATATTATGTGTTGTGACCGATGGAGGATAGTCACCTATCCCATGCATTCGACTTTTGAGTGCCCCAGATTGAATGAGCCAAGGTTGGTATCAATCAACCCTCCCAGCTTTGAAGTAAACTTCGATTCAGGAAGAAATGGCTTGCTGAGTTTCTTTATTACTGCCTGCCTGGACGCATTAGCCTTGCTTGTTTCAACATTTGCAGCCTTGCCTACAGCATCTCTTCTTCTTGCTTCAGCCATCCTGCAAGAATACAAGATATTCGTTAGAGATTTAACTTAGGAAATAAATTAACTTCATGATGACCAGTATATGGAGTGAATTACAAGAAAGAAATGTCATCAGCATTGAAATTTCTGACTTCAAACCTCAACACTTTTCCAGCAAAATTAATATCTTCTCAGCACTTAGAAATTCCTTGCTCTCTTCAGCAACTTCTCTCCAACTTTAACTTTCTTCACCTTCAGAGTCTCAAGTTCGCACTTGCAGCTGGTGAGGAGAAATGAAAATTTTCATGGCTCTTATAACTGAGTCTGAGAATATTTCATCTTCTAGAAGAATGCCTATTTTAGCAAACT
>VDFB02316780.1:0-14795 GCA_007258455.2 Sequoia sempervirens | reverse complement strand
AAAGAGGAAAAGTCCTTGGAGAAAAGTGTTAAAGTCCCCTCTTCTATCATAGAACAATGTTGTTGGTTCTAAGTCAAAAAGTGTGAAGTCGAAACCCATGAGAGATACAATACTTGTAAGTCCTATTATTAAATCTCCACTTCCTGTGCGAGTTTGGCATACAATAAAACCCATCATACATCATATTGGTCTAGCGTATATAGGTGTTATGAATTTTCATGTACGAGAATATTCCAAACCTATTAAATTTGTGTTTGGAGGTATTCAAAACAACAGTCAAGTTGAGTCTTCACTTGTTGATCAGTCCTATGAAATTGACAAGTTGCCAAGTCAATCAAAATCAACGTGCACTAAAACCCATCAAGTCCAAACATTTTGTCATTGTGGACATTGAGGCCATACCTCTAGTGATTGTTCTGATCTACATCCTTGTCTATCATGTGGTCAACACACATTCTACAAAACAATGTTATGTTAGAGATCTGCTTTCCAAATCAATGAGGCATATGCATTTTGGATGAATATATCATTCCTAATGGAAAATGAAGGCTCAACCATTATCAAAATCCTATAATAGAGTTCAATACCATTTTAGATGATGGCTCCTCTACTCTTGATACAAATGTTGTTGTTGATCTAGTTGATAATGAGCTTAGCATTATAAATATTGTTGAGAATTGGTATGAAAGCTTGTTGAAATTGTCTACTCATGATACAAATGTTGCTGTCAATCCAACTGATGATGAGCTTAGAATTGAAGATACTATTGATACTTGTACTATTGAGTGACAAACTACTAATAAAATTGTAGAGTTGCACTCAATTCCCATAGAGGATAATTGTGCACTTAGTTTCTATGGTGTTGATAGGAGTAGTGACTTTTTGTACCTACGATTTTTCAGTCTATGGGATATTGATAATGAACATATTGAGACTGCTAGATATGCAAACCCAATACAATTTATTTGAGGCTATAGATATTGCCTCTTGTTGATTATACTTTAGTGGTTTGAGTTGTAAGTTGAAAACTTGAAAAGATAGCATACAATCTCTTTTCATTAAGTTGAAAACTTGAAAGGGGGGCTTAATGGAGACTCATGATGAAAACTCAAGAGGGTGTCATTTGGTTGTGCATTTCTATACATAGGTTCATATATGTCCTCTTTTCATGGGTCATTTACAACAACTCCCCACTCTCATGTTATAGGGGGGGGACATTAAGATTTAGCTTTTGAGTTCTTTGAGCATGGCGTTAGAATATTATAGTCTTATTATTTAATGGTCAATTATATCTATTAGTTGTTGGTAGGTAGCTGGTAGGTAGACATTTAATGTCTATAGTATTTTACCTCACCTATATATTGTAATCTATTCTTCAAGTAATACAAGCAATTTCTTAAACCAAAATTGTTTCATGGTATTAGAGCAGGTCTGAGCCTGTCTCCCTCACGGGAGGGCTCAGGATTCAGGGAGGGTTTTTGGGTAATTTCGTGGGCTTTCTAGAATCCATAATCCGAAGTTCTTTAGGGTCAGATTTTAGAAGGAAAATTTGTGACAAAATTTTCGTGGGCTTGTAGGTCATAATTCGAATTTTTTTTTTCCCATCTTTTCGGGTCGTGTGTGTGCCTCGTGAGGGCTGACTTTCCAGTTTGGCCAGCGCGCAACCTCCGCTGCTGCTTAAAAATCTGGTATGCATCTCACCCAGCAAAAATCCGCGGACTTCCCTTGATTCTGCACGCACTCGCCGCATGCTGCTTTGTTTTTTTTGGCGCTTACTAGCCCCGCCGCTTAAGCGATTTTTCACAAACCGCGAGCCTGGTCAGCGCCATTTACTCCCTTTTTCTCAGGCGTTGATTTTTCCGTCTGGTTTGGATTTGTTTTGTGGCGACTAAGGCGTAATCGACCGCGCGAATTCATCTGAGCTCGTGAAATTGTGTAGCCATCGATTGTTGGAACCCTAGCCGCCAGAATAGATCTGCACAAAAATCGAGGCACGAAAAACGAAACACCCAGAAAAATCGGACGACAACCCATTTGAGATCTCGAAAAACCCACCAGAAATATGCAGTCAGAAAATTTTTTCGACTTGAAATTGAGGCACAAATTTCGAGGCACAGAAAACAAGACACCCAGAAAAATCTAGCAAGTAAAATCTCCAACATAATGCTCTGATACCATGAAACAATTTTGGGCTAAAAATTGCTTGATATTACTTGAAGAATAATCGCGGCCAGAAACCAAAAAACGCCCCCAGAAAAATTGATCATGGTTTTCAGCGCAGCCCTTCTGACAGTAATCTGTATGTCAAACACTCTGGTGATGATATTCTCTTTCTTGTTGTCTATGTTGACGATTTGATCATTATTGGCAGTTCAACACATTTGATTGCAACAATCAAACACGATTTGTGTCAGACTTTTGACATGACAGATTTGGGGCTTCTCCATTATTGTTTGGGTATTGAAGTTTGGCAAACCGATGGTAGCATCTTTATCTCTCAGTCAAAATATGCCAGAAGTTTGCTTGACAAATTACGGATGCAAGATTGCAAACCTGCCTCCACACCCATGGAGAAGGGGCTAAAGTTGTTAGCCAACTCTGATTCACCTCCGGTCGATGAAACGACATTTAGACAACTAGTGGGCAGTCTCATCTACCTCGCTACCACTAGACCAGACATCGGTTTTGCAGTGAGCTACATCTCTCGCTTCATGAAAGCTCCTAAAGCTATTCATTGGATTGCAGTGAAGCGGGTGCTGAGATATGTTAAGGGCACTTCCGACTATGACATTCTCTATGGTAGATGCAAGGATCCACGGCTGATTGGTTACATAGACTCAGATTGGGCAGGTTCAGTGGATGATAGAAAATCTACTTCTGGGTATGTATTCAGTTTGGGTACAGGTGCTGTAACATGGACCAGCAAGAAGCAATAGGTAGTGGCTCTTTCCTCGACAAAAGCTGAATATCGAGGAATTGTTAAAGCAACATGTGAGGCAGTTTGGCTTTGTAGGATGCTTTCTGACATGCACATGTCACAAGCAGGACCTTCTCCCTTGTACATTGATAACCAAGGGGTGCTCAAACTGGCCAGAAATCCAGTCTTCCATGAACGTACCAAGCATGTCGAGCTTCATTGTCATTACATCCGCAAGCTGGTAGAAGACGGATCAGTTCAGCTGCAGTATGTTCCAACAGCGGATCAGACTGCAGACATTCTCACCAAGTCTCTGAGCCCAAATAAATTTGTAAAATTCAGGGGGCAACTTGGTGTTGTTGATGGATTGACCATTAAGGGAGGGTGTTAGAATATTATAGTCTTATTATTTAATGGTCAATTATATCTATTAGTTGTTGGTAGGTAGCTGGTAGGTAGACATTTAATGTCTACAGTATTTTACCTCACCTATATATTGTAATCTATTCTTCAAGTAATACAAGCAATTTCTTAGCCCAAAATTGTTTCACATGGTACTTGGAGATTTCTCACATTTTTCATTGAGGATTTTTTATTGTAGCATATTGCAAATTATAACATATTGTTGCTTATCATTGCAACATTTTGTTGGTGTAATTATTTAGTTACACCTTATTGTATTAAGTTTACTTAGGTAATTTATTTTATTACTTAGGTAGGATAGGAGAATTGAGTACATGGCATTTCCGTCTTTCATGGGATGTTGCTTTTTTCTTTACCCTCTTAGATTTGGAAACTTAGTTAAAGCGATCCCTTGTATTTTGGTTTTCTACCTCTTCCTCATCCACATCAGATTTGGAACTATATATATTGTAGCTCTTTCGTTCTATCAAATATTCAATTCTAATTAGTCTTATATGTTGAATATTCAAATTTCTATTTTGTGATTAGCTATTAGACATTTGGACCTTGCCATTGCATCCAAACGGCCCAAAAACCTCCATTGCTATATAAAAATTGTCTAGGCTCACAACTTGCTAGGGCTTAGTCACTAGTGGCTTCTCCTTGCCCTAGCCATCACTACCAGCTTGTCGCTACTTGGTTTTGGCGATGCCACCTCTTGGTTTACTCTCGTGGGCCAAATCCACCCTTTAAATTTAGAAATGGTTTTCCACCAATCATCAATAGTTTTAGATCCTCGAAATGTGGTTTAGGCATATGAAAGTGGTTTTGAGGGAATTTGCAAGTGGCATGGGAATATATCAACATTGAGGAATATTCTCTACCAATGTCTACCATTTCTTGCCTCCCAACTTGATTCCTCCCCAATGCGGTTTTGAGTTTTGGTGTTGAACTTAGAGTCTCCATTCTTGCTCATTTTGCCCCTTTTTTGGAGCAATTTTGTTTGATATGGGCTAATATTTCTGCAGCTTCATAGTGGTGTAGATGGTTCTTGATTTTGGTGTTTCTTTTTTCCAAAAATTGTAGATTCTTAAAGTGAATGCTGAGCAATTCTCATTTTGGAAACTTTTGAGGCTCTGTTTGGGCTCATATGGTATAGTTTTTGGGTGCAATTTTTTTTTGAAAGTGCAGAATCTTGTGTACTCATTAGTGCAATTTGATTTGTCCCATTCTATATCAAAATTTGTAGTTCAACTTTGTGGCCTATTTTTGGCATTTGGAATGCATTGAGATCGAGACCACTTTGTTGGTTTGGCAAGTGATAGTTGTGATCATACTAAAATATAAAGCTTCATCATCATAATTTGTTAGGGTGTCTCATGATTGTGTGAATTGGGGGGGGGTGGTAATCCTATGATTTTTTGTTTGCTTTTGCTGGTTTCATGATTGAGTAATCTCGAGGGAGATAATCATGTTCATCACTTGCTCTCCTTTCCATATTCTACGGAATCCTTCTAAATCATGTAAGGTCAATTGTGGTTACTATGGGATAAAAAGTTATGATGAAAATGAATGTCTTGTAAAAAAAATTGATGAATTGAAACAACTTCTTCAAAATAACAACATTAGTTTGTCAAATTCTTCTATTCTAGCATCAATAGATATATCAAATGTTCATACTTATAAATCTTGTGTGGACATATCATCTAGGGATGAGTAGTGTAGTCAGATGACATGCATTGAGATCTCATCTCCATGCTTTGTTGCTTCTTCAAAATTTAGTGTTGATACCTCCATGGGTTTGTAATGTTTTGGGCCGAAACAATAATGCAAATCTAATTCTTAACCTTCCGCAATCATTCATTAGTTGAATTGCAAGAGTATCAAGCAAATTATTTAATCAGATCTTAAACAACTCAGGTTTAAATTATTGTTAATACATCAACAATTTCATTACACTTCGATCAACATTGACAACATAACACCCAATCTTCTTATTATAATGAACAACAAATATAGATGTAATTCTTGTGCCCTTTTCTATTACAATAATGACTATATTACGTTCAAATGATTCTACAATTGGCATGCAATTTATACCAACAACAATAGCAAATTAAATCAATACAATGCAATTGGAGTCTGTGTCAATGAAGCTCAAATGCAAACTTCGTATGAGATTGCCCTTCAAAATCACTAGGGTTTTTGTCCTAGGATTCCCATGCTTGAATGCAAGTGGTCAAAATGGTTTTTGAAAGGAATTTGGTTAAGTGTAGGCGGTGCTCCCAGAATGGATGAATTCACCCCTTTATATCCATCACAACAATAATGGGTCGACCATAATGTAAATTCACAATTCCAAATTTGAACAATGCATATTGGCGGGAAAAGTCCCACTTTTGAAAATTATGGCATCAAAATTGACCATTAATGACAATATGACACATGCTAGGGCATTGTGGAGAGAACAAAAATAAAGGCCAGAATGGATCGAGGGTCGAAGATGCTACAAGACTCATACCATAGGTTGGGGTGTTGGTGATTGAGCAAATGGTGTGTCAGTAAAGATAGGTCCAAAGGTTTGACAAATAAAAAGGAGTAGCGGAAGGATGGAAAGCATGTTAGGATGATGGAGTTTGAAAGTCCGATGGGGACCAAGGAAAGGTTGGACTTAGACAAGAAAGCATGCCTAGATGAGTAACTCTGAAACTTCGACGACTGACAAACACTTAGAAGATTGAGTATGCTTTCAAACTTAGAGACTTTGGGCACCTTATACAATCATTGGGGGAAGAAGAGGAAGAACATGCACACAAAATGGGACTAGGGGAGATGCAAAAAATAGGAAATCAACAATTTGGTTCATAACCTAGATTATTACAAAAAGGGGACATGATGGACTTTCAATTATTATTTGCAATAGATCACATTCATTGTCTTCTAGATGCATCTATTGGGATGAGTACTTGATAGACATTGTAGGTTTATTTGGTGAGTCCCATCTTGTAGACTTGGAGGACACCATTGAGGACATTAATCTCCTTGTGGATGACAACTTGTATGTTGTTGCATCATCATCTCTTTAGATGTCACAAGGGCACATTTAATTCCTCTTGTTCTTTCTTTGCTTACATTTGCTTCTATTGTGATAGATTCTATAGATATTCATGAGTTCATAGATTTGATTCAGTCATTGTTGACATTTACACCTTCTGCATGAGTACCAAATGCTCATTGGTCTATTTTTCTTGCCTATGATGAGCACCATACACCCATAGTTACTGTATTTGAATCTTACATGGTACTTGATTCATCTTATTAGTATTTGTCATAGTTGGCATTGGCTTGGAGATCATTGAGAAACATTTGAAGGATTCATCTTCATCTTTGGATCTTGTTCTACATCCATTTCCACAAGGTTCTTATTTGTCACTTTTTTCAGTTAGGCTTGAGACTCTTGGTTTGATTGTGGCACCTCTTGGCATCGACATGGTGACACCTGAGCATCTTCCTAGAGACATCGTATCCCATTTAGGAATGGGAAGATATATTGCGTACATCTTTGGATTTATTTCTTCCCAAGGGGAGGAATGTTGTTTCATGATCGTGGACTATCTTCAACATTCTGTATCAAGCATCAACCATTGGCGCAGAAAACTACACATCAAGGGGGGACTTGCATGGGCTCCCTTCTCTCAATTTGGGAGGGAGTTTTTCCTCACACGAGGATCTCTCCTCACTTTTTGGGGAGGGGTTCACCTAGATCTTCTCTCTTCATTCTCTTTTAGGAGGAGGTTTATTCGACAAGTTTTCTCCTTTGCATCTTTTGAGGGGCATCATCATTGTACATGGGTGCTTGATCAAGCCTAGTTGTTGGGACCCATTTCATATTTCACATTTCTCCTAAGTTGCACTTAAGAGGGTGGTGTTGGTGTAATTATTTAATTGCACCTTATTATATTAAGTTTACTTAGGTAGGATAGGATAACTTAGCATGTCATTTCCTTTTTTCATTGGATTTCACTCTTTTTTTTCTTATGCTCATATAGATTTGAAAACTTAGTTAAAAAAAACCCTTGGCTTTTGGTTTTCTGCCTCTTTCTAGTCCTCATCAGATTTGAAATCTTAAGGCTTTATATTCTAGCTCTTTCCTCCCAAAGCAATTTTTATATTAGTCTCATGTGTTGAAAATTCAAATTTCTATTTTGTGATTAGCTATTAGACATTTGGTCTTGGGTAGAATTCTTGTTTATACAAAATTCTAACACACCTCACCAAGTTATGTTCATCTCAATACTTGAGCACTTAAAGTTAAGATTGCACACTTTATTTTTGGTTTTTGATGACTATGCATGGAGCGAGATCATCAATGCTTTTATTTTTGATGCAATTTTCAGTCACAAGAACAATTTTTTATGTGTCGACATGTCTTGATTTTGTCATGTCTGCCCAAGGAAGATTCACAACCTCCTAAAAATAAGGGGGCTTTAACATAGGCAATTAAAAGGGGGATTGATCAAGTTAAAAGAGAATAGGAATCACAGAAAGGAAAATAAATAACAAAAAATTAATTAATTAAAAGATAAAGGCAGCGCTCCATCTTGGAAAGGCATGATTCTTTGCAAGAATATGATTGATGAAAAGATGTGACTTTCCCCCTCAAGTGGAAGATATTAAACAGAAGACATTTTATTGGAGAGAAAAATCATCAAGTTGGAAAAAGGAAAAATAAGAATAAGAAATATAAGACATCTCTTTGGAATAGAGATTGAGAACAACCATTGATAATATTCTGAAATATAATTGGTGGCAGCTATTTAAGAGTAAATTTATCATTTCTTCATGAGGTATTTATTTAGAAATATTATAGCAAATTCCTTGAGGAATCATATCTTGAATTTTTGAAGTGTCTTGCAAATAGGAAAGCAGGCCAGCCTTCTGAGTTCACGAGAGGTGAAGGATGATCAGCCTTCACGCTCTTATGAAATACGCCACCTAGTGATGGAATGGACAGCCAGACTTCCATGCTCGTGGGCTAGGAGGTGGAGTGGAAGACCAGCCTTCCATGGTCTTGGGCTTGATCAAGGAGGAAGGCCAGCCTCCAAGGTGGACTGAGGGATGGAAGGGTGGCCCACCTTCCATGCTCTCGCAATACAAGGACGACCAGCCTTGAGATTGCCGTTTGCAAGCATTCCCAACGAATTGACAATGTGATTTGCTATAAGGAATATTCTATGAACTAAATATGTATTAATGATGCTATGATTTATTGATCTAAATATTATGATGTTTTATGTATGGATTTGAATATTATGTTACCTAATATTACTAATATAGTTCTTAGTGAATAACACTGTTTTGCAGGCCTAAAATTAGGAATTTCCCAAGTAGGGACATTACAAATTTGAGGGCATTATGGACGGTTAGTGGTTCACAGTTTCAACTTGACAAAAAGTCAGGTCATTTAGTGCATGCTTCAATACACTTTTGCATTACATGTGAGGAATCAGCGTGGCTTGTCCAATTTTCAGGTCACACGGGTGCAATCAACTTGGAGATAGAACTGATATAGATAGAAGTTGAATAGCCTGCTTCTGCAAATTTCATCACTCAAAAGTAATGCCGAATTTTCAATCAATACAGAAAATGGTGGTGGATTCACAGATTTCATCACTTAAAAGTAGTCTGGGTTATCCACTTTTCAGGTCACATGGGTGCAATCAACTTGGAGATAGAACTGATATAGATAAAAGTTGGATAGCTTGCTTCTGCAAATTTCATCACTCAAAAGTAATGATGAATTTTCAATCAACACAGAAAATGGTGGTGGACTCACAGATTTCATCACTCAGAATTAGTCTTGAGTTTTCACTCAGCACAAAAATTGGTGGCGATCTCACAAATTTCATCACTCAAAAGTAATGCCAAGTTTTCAATCAACAAAAAGAAAATGGTGGCAAATTCACAAATTTCATCACTCAAAAGCAATGCTAGTTTTTCAATCAATATAGAAAATGCTGGTGAAAAATTTCATAGTAAAAGGGTGCAGTATTTTTATCAAAATGGGATATAGTATCGTGGGCATTTGACTCTTCTTGAGAAACAAACTCAAGTTTTTATGAAGTCAATATCTTGGTTCTTGAAAATTTTAAATCTGCAGAAGGAACAAGCTATCACTCAAGCAAATTTTTTGTAGAAGATTGGAGCTTTCTATCAAGCAAATAAGGCACCATAAACAAGTTGCCCAATACAGTGGTTTTACCACCATCCCTGCAGATTGGGGAGGATGTAACACTATTGTACATAATCCTAGGTGCAGTAGGATAATATTTTATATTTATAGTTTCTAGATATACCTAATATACCTAATGTGCTTTTACTATACCGTAATATCCTTTAAGGTCTTTATGATAAATATGACTTCTTTCTGTTTTGTGTTTGTTGTTCTGATTGTGAGTTTCCTTGAATAGTCTGTTATTACTACTATTATTATTCAGATGCAGTCCTCTTTCATTTTGGAAGTATCCTATCCATCTTAAGTTTGATGAATGGTAAAAATGTTGTTTGACATTTCCATAAATTTGTATGTGGATTTAGAATACCTAAATGTATGTGTTCATAAGTAGAGACAGGTAGAAGAGGAGAGAGTTTTAGTAACTTTTGGTTTTGTTGTCAATGCAGCGGTTGCTAAGAAGTCAAGTGATGTTGTAGAGCTGCAAATAGGAGTGAAGGTAATCTATGATATTATCATTACCTTTTTGAATGAAATAAGAATAACTACTAAATCAGAAAATGGTAGCCGAAATGCATTTAAATTGTTATAATTCATGTGTATGGTAAAAGATTGGAACTTGTTAACAGTCACATGTTACCGTTGAAATTTTGAATAAATGAATTTTGAAGCATGAAGCATGCTGTGAAATTGACGCCATTTATCATCTGTTGTTATTGTTAAGAACATTGCATTGAATTTGACATATTGTCTTTGTTAGGAAGTGAGATGCTTTTATTATTATTTATGAACTATTAAAGACTAAAATAAATAGGGGACAGATATGTCTGTAGTTATTTTTATTGTAATACTTCTCTATGGATACGGTAAAACATACCTTGTGGTCAACTCACAATAAACTGACTATTTGTATCTCAATATGAAATTGCTCTAGCAGATGAGTGTCTTGTGTATGCATGTTGGACAATGCTTTTTAGAAGTACCAATCTATAATTTTGCCTGTTGCTATACAGGAAAACATCCTTGTAGCCAACTTGCAATAAATTGGCTAATGTATCACAATATGAAATTGCTTGAGTAGATGAGTGTCTTGTGCATGCTTGTTGGACTATGTTTTTCAGAAATAACAATCTGCGTGTTTGCATATAACTCTACATATTTTATGTTAAGATTGAAGTTGCACAATATTATTTAGAAGCAACAATATATGTGTTTACTTGTCGCTTTACAGAGACATGCTAAATTTTAATCATCTGGGATACACTCCTGCAATTTATTTAGAGAAATTCATGAACAATGAAGAAATAGATTTGAGAGAACAACCTACACTATCTTCATAGTACAACAATTGTGGGAGAAACAAAGTTAAGAAGCTTCTTCTCAAACTTGTGCACTCTTCCATGCCTTCATATAATTGAGATGACCATTCATATTTGGTAACCTTTCAAATCTCTGAAAAGATTAGAGTTGACATTTAGCTTTCCATTCCCATATGCACAATAAACCCTCGTGCGATTATATTTACATTTTGACATGATGTTTCTGAATAGTAATGACTCTATATGAAGACTATGATATACACCAACTTATGAGTACATCATCTGAGTTCACCAAGCAATGTATGGTGGTGACTCCTGAAAGTTATGTAATCTAATAAAATTAATCTTCTGATATCCCGCATATGAATTTTATTGACATACACCACCTTATAAGTACATCATCTGAATTCACTAACAAATGCATGATGGCGACTCCTGAAAGTTATGTAACCTAATAAACTTTTTCTTCCAATATACCCCATAAATATGCGCAGTGAACATTTTCAATCATTTTCATTTTGACACTATTTGTGAACGGCAATGACTCCATATTAATACTATTGACATAATCCACATTATAAGTACATCATCTCAATTGACTAACCAAAACATGGTGTTGGCTCCTGAAAGTTATGTCATGTAATAAACTTTTTCTTCCAATACCCTCCACAAATGTGTATCTAGATATGATGCTTGAAATATTTCCTTGATGCTGCTATCTCAAATACTCAAAAAATTGCATCAATTATAAATGATGTCACAATCTGTTTTGGAATTGTTTGTTGCATCAAATGTTTGGGAAAATTTGGACTACTACAACTTTTTCATCACACTTCTGTTGAATTTCACCAACTTTGTCTCTGATTCAAATCGATATATTAACTATCATCTTTATGATGCTTCTGTACAGTCATCCTCTGGTCCTTATAGAAATACTTCCATGCACATGCATACCTTGTGCTTCTCTAGGTCAGCTTTACATGTAATCCATTAACATTGAAATTCACATATCCAGCAAAATATTGAGTTCACTAGATGCATTTGTCTTTGATCAACATATATGCGAAAGGGTATAAGGATGACTTGAATGATCATCAAACCAATAATAATTAATGAAAATGAGGTGTATGGCTTACCTTTGTTCAAATATAACCAATAAGTGAGGTTTTTAAAGAATACTCAGAACCAAGTGAGAGATGTAGCCTCAAATGACTTACACTTAATTCTCAAAAAGGCTTTTCAACTCACTTATCAATGTTGAAAATAGCAAAGCAATCCATAACATCAATTATCAGATTCATATAACTCAATAAGAATATCACATTAATCATCATTCCCTCATGTATTGCATCACATATTTCACCATTTGTTTTTGATATGGGTCTTCCTTGTGCAGTCCCTGCAGTTGATCTTCAATGTTTTGAACAGATTTAACTCTTAACATAATTTGGGTTGTTGCAAAATGATAAACTAGAGGAGAACTCCAATTGGTTCACTCCATTTGGGTACCCAATATCACTGTAGTGGTAAACACTAGAGGTCAACGGTTGGGTTAATTCAAATTTTCACTTATGCTGTTCTTGACCTTTTGTCAATTCATGGAACCTTGACTTTTCCAGACTCACAGATTGCTTTGGGCTGAATATGTCAACATGGAATTTTCTGACTCAATTTTGTACAGATGTTCAGCCTCTTGACTGGAGTTCACTTGGCCACAAAATTAATTCAACCAGAAGCTTCCTGTCAACTGACTCAAGGCAAGACTTAACTCATCTTTATATTCAACTTGACTAGAAAGCTTTATTTTTGACCTGCTGGAAAATGTTTTTTTTGGACCGAGTTAAGCTTTCCAAGTTGAACAATGCCATTTCTCAAGACTGTGATCACATTAAAGGAAAAAAAAAAAAACTTGAATCTTATCTCTTGCAACTTTAGAAATTAATGACAAGAATAATAACTCTGATGGACTTAATTAAAAAAGAATGACTAAAAAACTTCTACTTCATTATAAGTCAGTGCTCAAGTCTTCTTCAATTTTATGACTTAAAGGACAACGCAAAAATTACTTAAGACACAACCCATATCAACACGAAACTTGATGGGTTTGATGCGAAAAATACTAAAAGAAATTTTGATGCATCTGCTTGAAACTGAACTTGAACTTGGAAATAAATTTGTGCCTTGTATTATGCCTCCTTATACGGATGTAGATGTTGCCTCTTGTAATAAGATTATTCCTCCCTGCTTTGAGTGAGAATATTATAAGTTATGTGGTAGTAAAAAGTTTATGTCCTTATGTTTTTAATACGGTGTCTTTATTTCTTTTCAAGCAACCTTATTTTTATAATAAAACAAGATATGAAGTAGAGCCAAAGGTTCAAATACATTTATTAACCAGTCATTTTCAACATTAATGCAATAACATGAGTTACATATATATATATATATATATATAGGATTTCTCGTATAACCACTCACTAACGAACCCAAAATTAACATTATTAATTACAAACACCTATTTAATTTTTCTCTCCACACACTGTTTACATACACACTAAATAACAAATAATAGTGCGGGATACTAACACAATAACACCCACACGTGAGGATTAATTCCTAACATTTTTCCAACGTTAAATCTTATCTCATGTCTTCTTTCTCTAACCATCTTTGGAGATTACAAAATTTGACTTATTCTTGTTGCCTTTCAACATAGAAAGAAACTGTACTTTTAGAAGGTGTGGTTGGATGTAGGTATTGATGCCATTTTTTATTTTGTACAATAGAACTGATGTATTATTAATGTTTTATTTTTCTATTATCTATATGTGATTGGGATATATGCTTGCAAAGTAGTGGAATTTCAAGGACATGGATGGCTGCATGGGTTGCTACTTTTTCAGTTCTTTTTATAGTGTAGAAATAATATAGATCAAAGCTAGTAGGTGGTTTTTTGTGCTCTTCTTTCTCAATATAAATGACCTGGATGTTTGAAATCATGCAATTTGCAATATCAAGAGCTTTCCCATTTAATTCATTGGTTTTTTGATGCCAAGGAACATGTAAAAATGAGATGTTTTGGTGAACTTGTTATGATAATTACACTACATCGTGTTTTATGTTTTTTTGATAATCTAAGTGTCATTGTCAAGGTTCAAGATTCTCTTGTCCTTGGCAATATTCATATGATACCAAATTCTAAATGCCTTTACAATATTATTTGTCAAAATCCCAAGGCCAAAATGTGTGACAGAAGATCGGGGATCCTAAGTAATATCAGCAAATTCATTTGTCCCAATATTAACCGGTATCACTTTCAGGTTCATTAGCCATCTTCAACCTTCGTCTCTTTAACTCGCCTTTCTCCATCCATAGTTTAAACTTTACATGTGCGGGTTGCGCAATGTGTCTGTCTTGTCCTTTTGCTCCTTTTGGGTGACCATGTCTTTTGAAGCAATATTCACTCACTAGAAATCCTAGTTTTGTTGTTCCCATGCAGATATTTCTCTAGTTAGTTCCTTCTGTTCATACCATGCCTGCAGAAGCCCTTCTATGGTGCATGCAAATGTATATACCCAAAGACTCGGGTTGCGGTTTGAAATGAGTGGACCCAGCCCTCTCACATTTAAAAATATGCAAGGTAGGAAAGGTCTCACTTGTATGCTTCAATGTTTGCTTTACTCTAGGCATTACAAAACTACAAAGAAAGGAGGTCTCTAAGGCAGTCTAGTCTTCTACAGAAGGTTGGTGTGCTGCTCACCACCTCATCAGAGTGTCTTTAAGGGTATTGGTGATGATGGATAGGCAAGCTGGTTCTTTAGGAAAATCCCACTCCATAGCCACACAATACTCCTAAGGGCTACTACTCCCATTGAAGTAAGGCACAATCTTTAGTGATTTGGTAGAGTTAGTGCACATCTATGGG
>VDFB02316779.1:0-45324 GCA_007258455.2 Sequoia sempervirens | reverse complement strand
CAACATCCAAAATCACTATAATCATTAGAAGAACAAACAGACATATTTTCAAATGCACTTACAACATTATCAACACATTTCTCATCTAGAGAAAATGACTATATTTCTTCCTCATGAGGACAATCATATTAAATAGAGATTTGACCATACTCAATGCCATCATCATTATTAGAGCAAGAGGACTCATCAATATTGTAATTATGTTCATGATTTTCAGACTAAATGCTCAGTCTTATGTCTTCTATAGGACTGCAGGTTCTATAATCTTCAAAAGAACTGCAACCACACATTACATTTGCTTCACTGAGGTATGCATTTTCAACCTCTATTCTACTCCCTTCCTCTTCATGTGATATCTCACCACTTGACACATATGGAGCAGCAAAATCATTATCATTGCAATTTGAAGACATGATAGCTCCTTGATGGTCATCTCTAATCTTTTCAAAAAAAGAAAAGTATTCACACACTTGGTCAAGCCTAACAGGCTTCAACTCCTTTGGAAAAGCACTCAAACTTGGTTCATCAGATCATAAAATAAATCAATGCATATAAATTTTTTAGGTCTGTGACACTCAAGAATTGCAGCCAGAGTATCCATAAATCTTGCATAGAGATCATATGATGATTCTCCTTCGTGTTTCCTTATGCAAGAGAGGGCTTGAATAGAGATCGTATGATCACAAATGCATGCATCCTCTTGACAATGTGTTTGGGGCTCTATGTGATCAACATCATGGAATGATGTGTAAGCTAAAACAATAGGGGTGTAAGTGCTCTAACATTCATTTTCAATTTCTAACTTACACCTTTCATCAATATATGGAGTCTCAAGGCAACAAACACTTGTAGAAACATAACTCCTTTACATTCCATATTTCAAGTTGTTTTCAATGTTCATGGCTATCCCATAGGCCTGATCTAAGGTTTTAGGATCCTTATCTCTCAACAGATAGCTCATCTTATTATCAAAAGCTCCCAAATAAACAACCAAACACATTGCATCACTTATTCCCAAAATCTCAGGAACATCCCTCAATGTTTTATAAAATCCTCGGTTGAATTTTGGGACTAGCTCATCCTCTTCTTTCTCAATGTTCATAAACTTATTGATCAAAGAACTAGCATTGATTCTTTCACCAAATTTCTCCATGAATATTTCCATAAACTCACTCCAAGAACAAATAGAGCATGCTGGTAAATCAAAGAACCGATCTCTTGAATCTCCTTTTAGAGACTGAACAAATAGCCTCATGATTATATCCTCGTGATCAACTTCATAATCATCCATCAGATTATTGAATTCTTGTAGATGCCTACTTGTTGATTCAAACTTCTCACCACTAAATCTTGGTAGCTCATTTCTAATTTCAAATGGAATAACATTTGGGTAACCACAAATGCCATCAAATCTATGGCCATGAACCTTTTGATACTGAAGCTTCTTTTATTACATGACAAGGCCTGAGCACTATGCATTGTTACATTTGGGTTCACACAAGGATGCATAGGTTGATGATATGTTCTCTTAAACCTTTAGAGGCCCTTTTCCTATTAGCTTTGTAGTTACACTGGGCACTTCAAACTTCTTTTACAACCTGATCTTAAGCTTTTACAATACAAATTTTATCTCTACTTGCTTAAGAGCCTCTTAAATGTGTTCTTCAAAACATTGCATACATCACTTCATAAAAGAGACTATAAATTATAACTCGGAAGTATGCAAGCCTATCACTACTATTTCCCTTCCTTAGTGCTTAATCACTCAATAGGGAATCAAATTTTTACAAGACTTACAACTATGGTTTTCATACATAGATTTGTCTTTCTTGAAAACCAAAAACTAAAGAATACCTAGATATGTTGTAGCAAAGGGTTCTTCTTCCTGACTGGAAATGTGTGCAGATCTAAAATGTTCTTCACATTTTCATCAGGTTCTTTTGATAGAGTCGCCACCTCTTTTTTATAGAGGATTGAACTTCAAGTAATATGAAGCTCCTTCAAAGATGAATATCCTTATGAGTTTTCTCCCACAGCAGAGTCACACATATATCTTTTCAAACTTGTTCAACATAAACATTTCCAGGTTTGAGAATTCCTCAGTATCTGAACCAGATGTTTAGATTCACCAATTTCTTGACTCCAATAGTCTACCACCGAAGATTCATAATTATCCCCAATGGAGTCACCATTTTTGTTGGTGTGAAGAAGTAGCCAACTCTTATGATGAAGAGCTGCTAGGTTAGTGGCCAACACAACGAGCATAGGACTGTAAGGTCCGTACTCCTTCACTTCAAGCTCTGTGAAACCTAGGAGGGTAATCCCAATTGCGTTTTCATTCAATATAATCAATTAGTAACACATTTACACACAGATTGATTCCTACTTACTGCAAATAGAGTTCATCTCACCGAATATTTGGTAGGTTTTCAAGTGAGTGACTAGTTATTTGCTAGGAATTGGGGATAATCCCACTTATACTATCCTTGGAAAGATTTTTTTAATTGAATATTTTCTTCTCATAAGTCTAGGGATAGGAACACTATTTGTTCATCCTATGCAATATTTTCTGACAAAATGACCAGTGTCTCATCAATTGGAGCAACAAAGTCAAGTATACAAGAGGATCAATAATTTACAAATTACTCACTTAAGGAAGAAACAGACTATCTTCGTATTGCTTTGCGTTTATGAAAACTCACTGTGCAAGACACATTTACTTCTTAGAAATCCTAATCCATTTCTCACAAAGTTTATAACTCTATTCAAGCATTTTAATTAATTCCTTGAATTAAAGCTGAAAATAGAGTAATGCATTCAAATAAAATATTTGAAGACAAATGATAACACCATTAGTATTTCTCATTCATCACTTCATAAGGAACATACATAGGAGAGTATCAACTTCTAAACTAATACTTGTTTTGATATCAGTAATTTCTATAAAACTCATTTAAGATCATTACATACATGACTTCTTATCCAATATAAACTACTGTCCTATTTTAGTATTCTATTCTAAGTGCCTTCTCTGAACTTGGCTTTCACCTAGAACCCTATTAAGACTTTAGAATCCGACCCCTGTAATAAGCCCTAAAATCCCTTTTATAGAATAAGGGAGCAACAAGCATCAAGCTTAATTACATTTACATTTCATTTCATTTGCACTAGAATTCAAGATATTCTTAGTTTGTTACATGCAATCATTTAAGGAAAATGGAAGAGTAAAATACTGCATTCCATATTCCCTAAATGAAGACGTGCCAGCTCCTCGAAAGGAAAAGTTTGTTGTAACCATGTTGAATTGTCATCCTTTTTGACCAAAGAAGATTCTCCAATAGCAGCTCTGCACAAACTTGTATACCATCCGAAAACAACATACATGCCGCCAAGGTTAACTAGTCTAGCACTTCTCCTACATACCAACTCGAAAACATTCCACCTTAGCACATGAAACAAGAAATCACATGAGTATTGAATAGGAAAATCCTAATAGAAAGGGAATGGTTTCATCAAAAACAAAAATAGGGCACAATCATCACTCTAAGTCATCGACCTCAAAGGATATTCACCCATGTTTTTCTCATGGTGGGACTAGAGAAATTATCACCACCTCCTTGTCAGAATTCACCGATAGTACAAGGGAGAGGGGATAATAATCACCCTCTAAATTAGTGTCACCCTCACCATCTGAAGGGTTATTAGAAACCTCACATGGAGAATTGTACTCCTTCAGATAGGCCTTACAGTGCCCATTCTCTCTCCTTGCCTTCTTTTTATATTTCACCATCCTCTTCTCTCTTTGTTTGACTAATTCTTCTGAAACTATTTGCTCTCTTCGATGATAATTTTCCTTGGTACTATACTCCCTGAATTTCCTGAATTCTATTCTTCCTTTTGGCATATCAGGAGCTCCATGTATTCCACTTTCGTTCTCAAAACCTTCCTCAGGCTCAAACAAACTCAGCTCCTTAGACTCTTGAGTCATCATGACAGACTTACTTGCCTAGAATGTCTACACACTTTTTAGGAGAATTCAATTCCCATGCACTTCATTATTAACCCTCAACCCTCATTAATTGTAAAATTAATTATGATGAAGAAGATCAATCAAGCAATTTGTATTAAATAGGCAATTTGAAGCATGCAGGATTAATGACTCGAAATCTCCTCACGTGAGCGAGTTGATAACTTATAGCTTAGTATTAAATCTAATTCATTGCTTTTAAAGCACTTAAAACTCCATCCATGGTGATATGAGCCTTTTTTCATGTCCTTAGCAACTTGCTCATAGAAAACAACGATCTCAACTCAAGTGTTGTGATCTATCAATCACCATGTAACACCAATCTAATTCATGCTTTTCATTAATATTAGTGAAGTACATAGGACCAGTTTCTTAGAGAGAAACTTTATTTAGACGCTTCATCGTTGATCCTAAATTTTGATGAAAGTATTTATGTGGTGATCTTTAGTCCATTGGATTATCATGATTTAAAACTTTTTCAATGGTTCCTTAGTCCTCTTGCTGCTTTCTTTTTTTATTTATGCTAAATCTTTTAGATTTTGCCACGTTGCCCATTCCATGCAGTGACCATCACTTACCGTTGATCTACTTTATCTTTGCCCCATTCTATTTGTGATGTAAATATCTCAGCGATGATCTCTAGCCCTTGGTTCTGCACACTGACCTCTGGTCACATTCATCTCTCTATTGTGCATCACCAATTCAATCCTTGTATCGAGGCTTCTATCTACGATGGGGGATGTTGTGACAACACCAGATTTGGACATGTACAATCTGCACAAAAAACATGGCACAAAAGAAATAGCTCATAGGATCATGTCACATCAGTGACAGAAAAAAACTTTAGAGAACATCCCTCGCTTATTGCTAATTCAGAACTCAAGTTCTAAAACAAATTCGCGATGAGTGATGAAGATATAACATAGGGCCTTTTTTCATTGCTAATTCTCCTCATATATTTTTCAAGCAATTATCGATGAGGAAATTTACAACTATTGTAAGGTCCATCACATATTGCTGATGTGATACTTTACATTTAAAACATATCCATGATCAAGTGATATATAGGAAATCACATCACATCGCCCATCGTTGTTCCAAGTTTATCTTTTTATGGCCATCCACAATGAGTGATAAGACCATAAGAGCAGCATCGCTCATCGCTATTATAGTTTTGAAGGCTCAAAAGCCATTAGAGATGAGCGATATCAAAGGGATAATGTCAATCCATCGCTCATCGCTAATTCAAGGTGTTTACCAATGAATAAATCAACAATGAGCAATACAGCTATGAAGGCCATTAGGACATAAGTGGAAACTTTCTTTAAGCACGTGATCATTAGTAGTTATAAAAGAGGGGACTCCCTAGGATAATAATTGACTCAAAAATTTCTAAGTTACAAAATGCAAAGGATGTAAGGGCCCAAATATTACTCAATCTTATCAAATAAAAAGGTTTGAACTTAGGCTTGAAGGACTGGTTACCAGGTGACAATGAATGACTAAAGATGCATTAAAATAACTAGAAATGGGTAATAGGGAGTCAATTACCCAATAGAACACTGTGAGCTCTTGTAGATAGCAACCCTATATCCAAATGCAATAAGGATTTAACATGGAACAAAGAATTTTTTTTTGAGGGTTCCATCAACACGTAGATGCTCGATTCTACACGACACCTATTTGCCAGGTTTTCATCATGGTACCTATCCAAAGCGCCACCATAGTGGTTTTCACTAGAGGACGATTTTTATCTTTACTATTTTCAATCCTTTTTTTTAAATTTTTTTTTGGATTTTCATATTTTTTGATTTTTTTTTTGAATTTCTTTGTGAAATTTTTTTAAGCTCATGTCAAACCACCTTGTGGTGTTGATGTAGATGCTTTTGTCATAATGTGCCATTGATATCCTACTTGAAGAAGCTACTTTGCCGAGATACATGCACTTGAATGCAACTTTTGAGATTCTTGGTCTACTTTGTTGATACTGGAGTTAACTTTGTCTTTGTGCACACATCGCAATAGAGTGCCTTCTGAATCCTTATGATGAAGGGTGGCTACCACTACATGGTCAATTTGAGAATTGGATATCATGCATGGAGGCATCGATGGAGTATGTTTAGGAATAAAAGATGGATTGGTTGATAGTTTGGAACCTTTGACTCTCCAAACTTGGGAAGATGAGCAATAATTGGTGGATACGGAAGTGGGTATGGAATCAGGACCAACCACTTGATATACTTTGTACGTTGCTTGGGAATCCTTCTTTTGCCTTTGTGGACATCTTTGATGGATACTTTTCCCATTTTTATTTTTCCCCATAGTTTCTTTGACTAATGGAGTTTGATAGGGATAATCTTTCTTTGTATTCTTTGGTATCCATGTGTATTTGATTTATCCATTATGCTTCTCAACTTCTTTTTCTTTGATGATGTTCAAACTGTTTTGATTCACATCCTTCTTTTGATGTCAGTCCCAATTTGTGGATGGGGTGATGGGGTGATGAAGATTCGTGACATGGCTAGTTGTAGTATTAGCATTGGTTTCATCATATGGATTCTTCGTGCTCTCTATGTTGACATTTTCTTCAAACATAGTTGCCCTCAATATGGTGGTAGTATCACCTTTGTTCTTTGATTCTGCCTGTTTTGAGATGTCTTGTTCAGTAAGCATTCTCTGATAAATGACCACTACAGATGACGTTATTTCAATTTTTTGCTCCGATGACTCCGAAATATCTTATTTTGTCTTACCTATTTCCATGAGTGGATAATATTGGATATCTTCATACATGATGTCCTTAGTCTAAATTTTGGATATATCTAATCCTGATGTTGACAACTCAGTTTGACCATAGGAATCAATATCCTGCTCTTTTTGTGTAATAATTTTAGGAGTAAAGGAATCTTGTTTTGAATGAAGATCATCTACGTGTCCATCCAAAGAAAGCATCTCATGGGTAGATGGAGGAGTATGTGCTATGAGGATGTGATCATCATTTGCAACATCTTGTATAGATAGGAGAGTGTCTATTAGATCATTATAGTATCTTGGAGATACGAATTCTTGATCTTGATTAATTTTGGAATTGCTTTTGACGTACTTTGGATCGAGTTCTTGACATGGGTCAGTTTCAAAGGATGGATTACTTACAAAGGGTTCTTGGATGTCTTCATTAGGAATGGTAAATGGCTCAATATTCTCTTGATCTTTAAGTGGATTTGGATCAAGTATGGAGTTGAAGATTCCTTCAATATCTACAACTATGAGGTCAAAGGATGTCAATATGTCTTGGAAAGGACCACTACTAGACTTTGGTGAAAGATGTTGATCATTATTTGGATATGTCCTCTAACTCATTGGATGATGTAGAGGTATTGTCAAAATGATCATTGGTGGAAGGATCCTCGATTATTAACACTCCTTGAAATAGATCATTGTCGGATATTATTGAGGGGTTTTTGTCATGATCAAAAAGTGACTCTTGATGTATGTTGAGTTGATCTTCGGATGAGGTAGAAACATATTCAAGGTGCTCATTGATGGATAGATCTTGATCACTCTTTTCAGAAAATCACGGTGGAGAGATTGTCACTATTATCACTAGTGGTTGAATCTTCATCTTTGTCCCCAATAGTTATTATTTTTTTTATCAATAAGGTCTTGGATGAGATTTTTGAGTCAAATACAATTTGATGTTGTGTGTCCTTTTATTTTGTGAGAATCACAAAGGTGATTCTCCTTATACCCTGGTGGTTTAACTTGAGGCTCTTGATAATTTTCATAAATGGGGATTTTGATGAGATTTTCTTGTATCAATTGTTGCGTGACTGATTCGATTGGTTCCCCAAGTGGTGTGTATTTTCATTTGTTACCTTGTGAAATTTTTACTCTAAATTTCCCTTGTGGTGATTGATTTTGGAGATGTGGTGATTGATCTTTGAGATGTGGTAATTGGGTTTGTTGTTGATGTTGTTGATCTTGATAGCCAACCTCTTGACATTGGAGATATTGTTCTTGATGTGGTTGTGGATACAACTCAATGCCTTGATGACATGGTTTAACCAATGGAAGAGTGTATTTATTTTTTGGTGGAGATGTCTCTTGGTGCAATGAATCAACTATTTTGGCAAGTGAAGCAATTTGATCTCGCAAAATTTGATCTTGACACCCTTGATATAGTTTATTTGGTTTTTGTTCAAGCAGATTTGGAATGCATACTTATGGTGTTTGTATGGGATCATGGACAAATGGATTTTGGAAAATGTTTTGTTTTGGGATGATGTTTAGATTTGGCATTATAGGTTGAAATTGAACATTTTTTTGGTTGGGAATCACATTGCCTTCATTTAGGTAACTTTGATTTTGCATGGTGTTACCTTGACTTGGATCAATACATGTAATTGTTAACATTTTGTTTGGACTTTGAACAAAATTTGTATGATTTTCAAACATATCTATCCCAAATTTTACCAAGTGTGGATTTGAAATGTTCATGTTTGGTAAACTTGTACGTGGTATATTCACATTTGGCATGTATGGATTTGGTGGGATAATGTTGTTTTGTTGAAGACTCATGCATTGATTGTTTGGTTGATATATTTGTAGGTTTGGAATTTGATTTAAATCTACCATAGGGAAAGGTGTTCCAAAATTTAGATTGGGCATACTCACACTTGTTGTACCATTGAGGTTTGTAGGAGATAATGATCCCATGTATGGATTATATAAATGTGAGTTTTGATAATCCATTAGTTTTGTAAGGCTTTGATAGTTTGGTTGAGTTAGACCACTCATGATGTATGAAACAAGTTTATATTCCATGTTTTTCTTTTGTTTTCACCTTGTTGACCTCTAAGGAATTTAGAAACAATGATGAGATGAAGGATGAAAGGGGTGAATGATATGGGTGTTGAACTTTTAAGACCCTTGGAGGAATACTAGACTTTAGGATTCTTTGGATTTTTTTTATTTGGACTGGATCTGATTTGATTTGGATAATGGTCTTATAAACCCCAAGATGTTGGATGTTACATTGGAATAAACTTGTCCAAAAGGATGATAATTTAACTAGATGTATGAGGAAGGATTCATCCACACACACTTAGCCAAACAAGGTGATTTTAATGTTGACTTGAAGGATTTTTCCAAAAGTCTAGTATGAATGATTTTTCCAATGGTTCAAAAGTTGTTTGTGAGATGGGATTTGATTGATGTTTGAGATGGATGAAATAATTGGTTGTTTTGATCCTAAATGAACCTAAGAGGGACTTTTTTACAAGACCAAGGTTTTGAAGAACATGCTTTTCCCTAAGAGTAATTCAAAGAAAAAGATCAATGTTTTTCTCAAAAGACCATAAGACAAAAGATAAACAAGCACATGTATGGGGTTAAATTGATTTCATCTTGATTAATGAATTGTTTTTACCACATCCAATGTCTTGCTTAAGTTTCAAACTGAATGTTTATGTCTCAATTTATTTTCATCCCACAAGGTCCATTATGTGGAAATCAAGATAATCAAGGCAATAGTTCCCTAATGTTGACTTTAGTAAGAGAAAATTGAGATGTAAATTCAAATACTTAGAAGCCTCTAAGGATGGAATCCCTAGGGAAAGCAATAGCACTTGGATTTTTCAAAGGTATTTGCTCCTCCTAAAGGGTTTGAAATTTTGATGATCTATTGAGTGTTTGTTTTCCAATGTTTTAGATCCAAGCAAATTGTGTTGAGTTGCGCTTGTTCTTGGCAGATGATTAAAAGCTTGACCACACTAGCTCACCTCCATGACACTCTCTTCTACAGGTTAGCCAAGCTTTAGTACCCATGAAACTCCCATGGAATTATACTTCTCATCTCTACCAAGAATCAAAAGAATGTGGGATGGTTTCAAAACGACCATTCTAGCACCAATAAATAGTAAGGATTTTGGTCTCTAAACAAATTGGTTCTTAGTTAGGGTGATCGGGGACATGGCACCTTGCGAGTGTCCAACAAGCCACTAAAGGATTTAATCAATCCTACTAGGGGTTCTTATACTTTTTACAGTAGTGCCCCATTTTGAAAGACACTGTACGGCTAAGGCCTACGTACCATGAGGACTTGATAGTTTAGTCTTATCCATTTATATACTAGTCTGAGTGAAAAACCAGTTGGACTCACCTTTGAATTGGTCTTAGGTAGGCCCCTCTAAAGGTAAATAAAATCAAGCAAGCACATATGTAGTTTGATCGATCTTTGTTTAGGTGAACAAAGAGACAACACACATGATATACTTAACTCACACTCACAAACTTTGTTCAATTTTAAGAGCCCAAATTAAAATGTAGAGGCAATATTTTATACAACTTAATATCACCCAAAATTATTTTGATTCTCAAGATCATCGTGAAGCATGAGAGAAGTGCATATGCCTCTTTAAATGATATTAAGTTGTAGAAAATATTACAAAGCACAAAAAGCACATGTTTATTTTAACTTCAAAAGCAATAATGGATTCTTTTTATAGCACCAAGATGACGTGTGAAGTTTGCTTGTTCAAATTTTTAGATCCAAAACCAACTCTATTAAGTGTCTAATGTTCTTTTTAACCCTTTGATTGTTCTTTTTAAAACCCAAAAGAAATTTATTTGAGTCCTAAAACTTGAAGATAACAAAGCCTTAAGAATGGGATTATAATTGCTCCCAAAGTTTTTAAAAACACTTGTTACAATCATGTGATAGTGCTTTTTCTTTCACTTCCATGCTCCATGATCCTTTAAAACCTGCAATCCAAGCTCTAAATATTAGATGAAATCAAGAAACAAGAAGATATGAAGGTTAGATAAATGATTAAGCATAAAACCCTAAAATTTAGATCAAGTTTCAATGTGACTTGAAATTAGGTGAAAATTTGAAAATTTTAACTCTATCAAAGTTGAGAAACACCTACACCATTGGATAGCTTATGAAATTCTACCCCATTTCAAAAAAATAATCTCTGAAAAATACCAAAATATGACCAAGATACGGTCATTTTAAGATTGAGTAAAAAAGCAAGAAAGCAAAGGCATCGCCATTTGAAACACAAAGGAAACAGTGCTATTTGAGTGCAAACAACGACGTTGGAATGATAGCGACACTATTTGAGGATTTGAGTGGCACTCTGCTGAAACAAGCGTCGCCCTATGGAAAAATAGAAACCGATTATGCGTCGCTATTTCCTCCAGTGGCACTATTTGACCTGGAAAGACAAAAAATAGAAAAAATGACTGAAATGACCCAAAAAATGTGTTAATTTCAAGATTTATGCCCTCCCTATAGTGCCAAAATGTGAATGGTGGATCTAGACCTACACAAACACAAACAAACAACACAATATTAGTCCATTATGCAAATCAAAACCATCATTCCCCATAAGATTCATTTGAAACATGAAGAACAAGAAATAAAATGAAGAACACAAATGAAAGTAAACTAAATCTAATTCAAATGCTCAAACTTTCAATCCCATGGGGGAATTGGTGCTATTTTGATGTGGAAAATAGCCCTTTCCCAATTCCTTGCAAGCTTGATGATGATTAATGGAGCTTCTTGATAAAATTTGTTATAATCTAGCTATGAAATGATGAAAGACTATAAAAATGGATGAAAATGGATGAAGTTGCTCAAAACATGAAGATAATGATGTTGCATAAAGTTGTGTCCCCCAAATTAGTAAATGAGTCTTCTATTTATAGAAGAGAATGATGGAAGAATGAGCCAAAAGGATGAATGTGGGATAAAACATCAATCAATAGCCAAATGTCACTTGTCAACATGTGAGTGGATAAAGGTGGAGCACATTTTGATGAATGTGCACATAAATGCCATTAGGTGGATATTTGAAATTGGAGAAGTGACATGTTGGAGGAAGAAGAAAAGAGAGTTAGTGCCACTTGGCTCAAGAAAAAGGACATGTAAGAGGCCTTTAATGCCTTGTTGGATGGACAAGTCCTTTTGGGAGGGAGTTTTCAAATTTGAGGAATATTACCACTTGATACCCTTTTTGAATGAAATAGAGGAATTTATAAATCAATTAAATTTATTTACTTGTGCAAGTTGCAAAATCTAGAGGATTTGATGGATTAGGATTAGGATTAATCATGATTTGATTAATTTAGATGAATATTTAGTTGATTTGACATTTTGACTTAGATTTTTAGATTTATTTAAATCAAAATGAGAGGAATATGAATATTAGAATTAATTAAATAAAGTTTGATTTATTTAATTAAAGGGGGTGATGTTAGACTTAAATCAAATAAAGGTTAGTTTATTTAATTTAAAGGAGATAAAATATGATTTAATCAAATAAGGTGATTTATTTAATCAAAAGAGGAACATTAGAATTAATTAAACAAAATGATTTATTTAATTAATAGAAGATGATGATTTAATCAAATAAAATTGATTTATTTAATTAAAAGGGGAAAATGATGAATTTAATTAAATAAGGGTTATTCAATTAAATGATTAGTAAAGAAGATAATTTAGGCAGAATTGGTGTTAGTAAATCAAGATCAGGTGCACGAGATCAATCAGTATATTTTACATGTCTACAGATATACTACCAAAATCCAAACTCACAAGAATAATCAGATATTATATTTTTTTGTAGGCACCAAACCACTGAAAACATAAATCCCCAAAACAATTATAGCCACCAACCTATTGGAGACACCAATCCCAAAATAATTTTTAGGAACCAACCTACCAGAGACACCAATCCCCAAAACAATTTATAGGCACCAACCTACTAGAGACTTCAATCCCCAAAACAATTTAAAGGAACCAACATATAGGATACTTCAATCTCCCAATCTAAGCACCAACCCAGAGAATAAAAGGCACCAATCTCACATGAAACAAGAGGCATCAACTTCAAAATACACTAAAATGATTACAATAAAACTTACAAATAAGTCTATGCCAAAAATGCTCTCAAAATGAATTGCATAATTTTTCTTTATCATTTGGACTACTCTACATAATCAATTTTCTCTCTTTCACATAAACTAACTATTCTAAGAAATATTAGACATGAAAATATCAGACCAATTACAGACCAATATGCATTTAATTGTTCTTTACTATTCAATATTATTATCAAAATTCCAAAATCACTTGCTTAGATACTGATATGAGATATATATAACATTGATATGCTGGCCTATATCAACTCATAGAGCTATCTGAGGTGGAGAAGTTGGCCACTAAATAAAATTTCTTATCACTACTATGTCGACCTACACAAATTTAAATTTTGAATCAGGAACTAGCTATTTAAAGAGTTTGAATCTAAACTATAGATCTTCATTTTTGTGGGCTTGAAAGCATAGTATATATTTGATATTTGAGTTTGAAAAATTGCACATACCATCAAAATATTATCGACCAATAGAATACAATCATTAAAAATTCTTGGACATGTTTTGGTATTTCATGCTTCTACACGACCTTAGCTCTTCATTCTCTCTCTTCTCTGTGGACTTGAAGATGACCAATATCTTTCCCTTATATAGAATTCATTCATTATGGGCCCGACCGATATACTTGTCATTATTTTGAGCATTCATAGGAGGAATATTGAAGGAATGAAATTTCCCATAACAAATAAGTTTATATGAAAGAGACTTGACCCCTAAATAGATCACAAACCAAAGCATTTCAAACAATCACAAAAATAGTTCATTGGAAAAAACTGCTCCATAAACTAGTGAAACATAGAAAAATAGGGTTTTCTTCCCCAAAATGGAAAGGTAGGTAAAAAGGGGGTATAATAGACCTATTTTCCTTTATTTCATTAGGAAATGAGATCCTCACAAATAATTGCCTTACAACCCTTAGGTGAGTCAACTCAATGAGGGAACCTATTGGTTTCCTTATATTTGAGGATGAGGGTATTAGCATGAACAACACTTTTGGGAGAAAAATTAAAAATAGTAAATCAACTCAACTATGACCATTCAAAATTGAATCATAAATTTAAAGCATAATACAAACAAAAACTGTAAAGTTTCAACATATTTGGAAATGGCAAAGTGATGTGCACCTGTCACCAAAACACAGTTCTTGAAGGTTTTCTGGGACTCATTCACCCATGGGCGAATGGGTCTTTGTGCATCTAGGTTTTACTTAGCTTTTGGGATCATCTGGTGTCAATCTATAGCTTCTATTTGATCCAATTTTCAATGTCGAATAGTTAGAAATAAAGTTTGTAGGTGAGTTTATGTGGATTGACAACAAATATGCAACTTTTTGCAACTTTGTAACTTTGTAACTTGAGGTCTTCAATCCTTCTCCAACTTGTAAAATTTCACATTCACAAAGAGGAGAAATTTTTTTTGTTTTTGGTAGATAAGGGTTTTCCTTGGTCAAACACTTTTTTGGTAATTAAACCTTGAATTGAAATAATGAAACATGAAAGGAATGATTAATGAACAATACAATGTTGTAACTCAACAAAACCTTGAATAAACCTTTGGAGGAATGATTAGTCTTGATCTTGCATGAAATGGATTCAATGAATGTGGATCTTGCTATTTGAATCTTTTATTTTGATCTTTGAAACCTACATCACAATGTTAGCTCCAAAAACATGCATGATTGCAAAAGACTTTGACATGATGCTTGAGATGATTTTTGAGATGATTTTTTCAATAAACCATTGATAAATCTGCCCTTGAATGCTCTTGATAGAATAACATTGTATTTATAGGCATTTGTCCTTAATTTCCCAAAAATTAAGCATTACAAGTCGACATTAAAATTTGAATTCGAGGACATCAAAATACCACCAAAAAAATATTTTAAAAATGGGTCTAAAGGCTTAGGGAGGACCCATTCTCCCATGGGCGAATGGGTCCCAGGTCCCTATTCCTAGAACACACATTGCTCAAGGTAATGTATTATGTGTTGGCATTAACTATTGTTAGGTTTCCCATTCAAAAAATGTAATTTAATGGACCTATAGATGTAAAATGGGGCTTATTAAGGAATAATTAAGTCCAATTTAATTGAGAGGACATAAAAAAGTGTGAAAATGTAAAGGAGTATTTTTTTCTACACTACATTTAGCCACCACTTTAGTGAGAGGATGAGCCCTATGCTCAAGATCACACTAAAGTAGACAAATATGTGGCAAGAGGGGTCCAAGTGCACAAATTTCAATGGGATAGGATGACAAGGATCAAGGAGATTGCACAAGCCTCCAATATCAAGATCCCATGGAAAAACAACATAAGCACAAAGGGACACATACAATACATATGATATGAAGCAACAAGACAAGATACACAATCATGCAATGTTAAAGTTAATGCGAGGAGGAAAGAAAGATGGACTAGCAAGTTGTATTATGCCACATCCAACAAATACACTCATAAGGATGTAAAATCACTTACGAAACACATCGCTCCATAGGCAAGAAAGTTGTGTTATGCTCGGTAGCCATGAAAAATATGCTCACAAAGGCTAGTGTAGTCTAATATGCACTAGGTGAGCCCTCAAAAAAGTGAGAAACAAAGACAAGATCGGTATGCACCCACAAAAACAAACAAGTGGCTAATGGGAAATTCATACCAAGTCTACAAGCTCCCATACATACAACCATAGAAAAAGTTATACCTCCTTAATAACTTTGATAAGGTTCCACACAACATGAACTTCGAGCTTCATAAGGATAGCAAGCTTCGTTCTGTTAGATACTCATGAAAACAATGTCCACTAGAAAGCAAGTTGTGTTATGCTTGGTGGCCATGAAAAGGGTGTAACTTAATGCTTCACAAGGCTAACAAGGTTCATTATTCTAGACAATCATGAACAAAATGAAAAATAGGATAAGGCATGTTCAAAGTGGTTTTGCTTAATGCATGTAAGGTCTCCACTTAGGGAATATCATGCTAGACATCACCACCAAGAGAGGACTAGTCGAGAGATAAAAGATTCACAACTTAGGGAATGCCAACCATAACATTACCAATAAGAGGAATATCATATGACAATAAATGTCACACTCTTGAAAGACATAAAGCATAATATCACTAAAAAGAAGACACATCACATATATCAAGAAATCCACAATTTGAATAAAAAGTTCACATCTTCTAGGAGATGTATAATATCATCACTAAGAAGGGAACATGCAAGCCATGAGCGGTGGACAATATGTTCCCCACTTAAAATTTCAACATAATTTCTATGTTGGTATTTAAGTAGAAATAAAGGAAGAGGGGATCCTTTGAAAGAATGCATCCCAAAAAACTAGTTATCCTTGCCCAAAATCATAGAGACAAAGAAAACTACCAAGAACTATCATATTGCTACGAAGATATGGTTGCACTTGAGATTGTACCACCATGAATGACAATGAGCAAGACACATAAAGATACTAATACAACATAGTAATGAGCAACATGATAAGATGAAAATCAATATCAATTAGAAGAAATAGGTGCTTCAACACAAGGAAGAGCGCAACAATCCTTAAGATGTTGAATTTTATTACTCAAAGCCTTACATTCATTAGTAGAATGACCTTGTACTCAATGATATGCACAAAATGAAAGATATCAAGCGAGCTTGGAGAAGCCTCGACAAGGTACTCCCTTGATCAATAGTAGAAGATATTCCTTTTGTTTGTGACAAATATATCTCTCGCTTAGTACAAGATGTCATACATACACAAGACTCTTTAGATTGTAAGATTTTGCACTCTCCCTTAAAGGAAGGTGTAAAATCTAATGAACCCCAATCATTACTAATACATTTTTTTTGAAGATGAAGCAATATTTGTCCTAGGAGTGTTTTGTGTGATGAAATTTATATTAAGCTAAGGTTTCTTTGATGATTTTATTTCTTTCAAAGGATAATAACCAAGACCTCTTATTTTTTCTTGTGTGTTAGGATCAATAGGGACATGGATACCTTGTTCTCTAACACCACATCCTTTTCCATTATAGACAATTTGTTTCAAGAGGTGATATCCTTTCCCATAGATATCTTCCATTTCTTTTGGACAAGGTGGTTTCTCATTGTCACACTCTTCATATGTGGATGTATAACTTGTTTTTTCTCCTTCTTTGCTAAAGGTTGTGGACTCGCATGCTTTTGATGACTCAACTTGTTTTGATGCCATGTTAGCTTCTTTCTCCCTTTTTAATTGTATAATATTGGGTTTCCCATTGAATTTAGGTGTGAAATCTAATGATCCCAAATCATCTACTGATAACATTGTGAAGGGTGAAGGACACTTATATTTTTCTTATTGTATGAGTTCTACTTTTAAATTTGGTATCAATGTTTTCAAAGGACTTTCCTTGTCTTTCTCAGTTTGCAAACAAATTTTTGGGTGAGGGTTAACCTTGATTGTATATACTTTGTTGTTGTAGAAATACTTCATTATACGGTGAAGAGTTGAAGGAACTGCATGCATTTCATGGATCCATGGTCTTCCCAAAAGGAGATTATATGAAAGATCATGGGGCATAACATAGACAGGAGTTTGAAATGTGGCCTTTCTAACTTTAATAGGTAATATGATCACACCAATAGGTTGTTTTCCTATGTTTTCAAACCCATGAATGGACAAATAATTAGGTTCAATCTTGGTCTTATCCATTCCAATCTTATCCAAAAAATTTATGCTACACACATTAAGGTTTGAGCCATTGTCAACAAGGGTTTGCTTTATCCCTCACCTATTAATGATAGGCACTATCATGAAAGATTAATTTTGATTTCACACCTCTAATGGAGGTAACTCATCTTGATGGAAGGTAATGTCTAAGTTGATTGAATTCATACCTTGAATTAGGGTTGCTACATCAGTTGAGTATTCACTAGGAGGAACCATAACCTTTTTCAAGGCAGTTTGAAGCATGCTATGATAATAGGGTGAACCTTTAATAAGGTTCCATAATGAATTCTCTATAGGAGTGTTTTTAAGTTGTTCCACAAGATCATACTCCTTTCCACTATGAAAAGGTAAACGAGGAGCAATGAGAAAGATAGGTTGAGGTAATAGTAATGAAGTAGGAATGGTTTTTGGTTGTGTATTGTTCCTTGTGCTATATGTATGATCAACAATATTATAACTCGGTTGTTGCAAAATATTATTACTAGTAAGTTGCCTTGCAAAATTTAAGATATATCCTAAAGGTAATGATATTTGTTGAGGTGGTCCTATGATAAGAAGTGGCTTTGGAGATGACTTGGGAGGTCCAATAATTAAAGGAATTTTAGGAGGTTCTAAAGGAATCTAGGTGGTCCAATGATTATAGGACTCTTAGGAGTTTCAAGAGGAGGTTTTGGAGGTCCTATAATCAAGGGAGATCTAATGGATACTTGTGCATTCATAACCTCAACAAATGTAACTTGTTGTTGATGAATTTTTAATGATGGGGGATCAATTGTTGACTTAGAATATTCATCAGTACCATAGTTTGAAAGAGATATGTATATGATATCATCTTCATTTGGAACAGTATCTTCCCAAATGGGTGGAGAATTGGAATATGGACAAAAAAAATTCTCGTGATTTTTCAATGATTGTATCTTCTTTCACCAAGATACCTTCATCACAAGTAGGAGAGGTATCAGGAGAAGAACAAATATGGTTGTCATGATTATCCTTTATTGCATTCTCTTTCACTAAATCATTCTCACAAGTGGGAGAGATGTTGGGAGATGAATAGATACTAGGCAAAGTAATGTTAAGGAATGTTTTAATGATCTCATCTTCTTGTGCCATGATATCCTCCAAAGTGGGTGGGATAGGGGTAGAGGGGAAAATAATATTCTCATGACACTCAATGATTGTATCTTCTAACACCAAGATACCTTCATCACAAGTATGAGAGGTATTGGGAGAATAAAAACTATGGTTTCCATGATTGTCTATGCTTGCATCCTCTTGTATCAACACATCCTCGCAAATAGGAGAGATATTAGGGGATAGGTGAAGGATAGACAATGTGGTATTAAGGGATGTGTAAATCTCATTGTCTTACACTAAGAGACTCTCATAACTAGGGATGATATTGTAAGAATGACTAACATGCTTGTTAATGAGTTTTTCTTGGCATACTTAGAGAGAAAAGATGCTAACATTTTATAATGTGCCAAAAATGAAAGATAATCTATCTAACTTATGCAATTCTTTAGAAATGTAAAAAATTGTCCTATGGGTTTGATGATTTTGAATATTGAAATGTAATAGAATTTTTATGAGTTTGCAAAAAATGAGACAAAATAACACCTTTTCTTGCACATATACTAATTATTTTTCAGAATTTCAAAATACAATTTGAAGAGTAGAAACATGAAGCTAAAAAAAATATTTAAATGCACTCAAAAATTGGTTAGAATGTCTGTATATGGAATCATTCACCTATGGTAGAATGGGCCCTTGCTTAGGTTTTTTTAAAATTCTAGGCTTTTGTATGTGATTTCTGTTTTTGGTTGTAAACAGAGATTTCTATAATAGGTTTTTCTAGATTAGGGAGTCTAAATGCAAGTGAAAATAAGGTCAAATGATGAACAAGATGACTATTTTTAGAATGCAATTTGAACCTAAATCTGAACCTATATGATTGAAGAATGATCTTGATGCAAGATTAATGCAAACCTAATGCAATTTTTTTGATTTTCTATGAATTTAAGTGATGTAAACATGTAAAATTAAACCCTAAATCTAATGTTCACTAATGCAAGTTTAAAGAACCCTAAATGCAATGCAGCTAATGAAAATATAATGAAAACTTAGTGCAAAACTTAGATCTATGGCCGAAATGACTTCCAAATAAGAATTTCAGCTATTAAAAATGTCGGGTTGACCAAAATGAAACATAGAAAAATAGGGTTTTCTTCCCCAAAATGGAAAGGTGGGTAAAAAGGGGGTATAATGAACATATTTTCATTTATTTAATTAGGAAATGAGATCCCCACAAAGAATTGACTTACAACCCTTAGGTGAGTAAACTCAATGAGGGAATTGACTAGTTTCCTTATGATGGAGGACAGGGGTATCAGCCTAAAAAACACTTTTGGGAGAAAAACTAAAAAATAGTAAATCAACTCAATTATGCCCATTCAAACTTGAATCATAAATTTAAAGCATAATACAGACATAAACCACAAAGTTTTGGTAGATCTGGAAATGGTAGAGTGATGTGTACTTGTCATCAAAATGCAGTTTGTTGAACACCCAAAATAATGAGAGGGGGTGAATCAATATTCTATTAAACCAATCAAGTATTAGTCATCCAATTATCACAACATATTCAACTTAAATTATGAATGAAAGCATGAAACATTCACAAAATCACATAACACATGAACACCAAGATTTTTACGTGGAAAACCCAAAATGGGAAAAACCACGGTGATGGTTAGCTCACAATATATTATATCCAAGATATAGTAGATTACATAAATTCTCACTACAGGTGGATTCACTATCTAGTGGACTCACTGCCCATAGAGAATAAGACAGAAGATAGAAGGGGTGGCTCACAACCTATTGAACTATTATAATTGCATCTACAAAATGCTAGAATACAATTCCAATGAAGTACAAAATAAAATCTACACTGATTAGGAAAAATTCTCTTCTTTGCTATGAATTCACACACTTATGATCAAATTTTCACAATACTCGCTCATCGATTGAATCTCTATCACTTATCTTTTGCATGTATATATAAAAATACCAAAATAATCTGCTATATATATCCATTTCCAATGTAACATCAATTAGGTCAACCTAATTGGATGTAACACATAAAATCCACCTTGTTGGCTCCAAACAAGCTTCAACAACCTTTGTGCCTTAATTAAAATTAAAATTCCTCAATATAGGTCGAGATGGATCTAAAATAGGTCCAACCTAAGACATGATAGCTTGTTCATCCTTCACAATACACCAAACGTATTTGGTCAACCCCAAATGAGACCTAAACATAAAAACCTTCAACTATATGCTCAATTTTCCACACATGGAACCAAAAAATCAACTCCATCTAGAATTTTGACACAACTGACATCTAGAAACCTATATTCATCATCACAACTCAAAATGTTTATCCATGAAGAAATGTGAGGGAGAAATAAACAGAGTCCAAAAAGAAATAAGCAATCAGCAAAGAAAAGAAAGGACAAGACCCCTCCAATCCAGAAATATAGTTTGATGAAACTTGAAGCTTTAGTGAGTAGCATAGCAGAGTATGGAAATCTTGAGGAGACTGTTGCACTATACCCTGATGAAAATGATGCAAAAAAATCTATAATTGAAGAAGCTATTGTAAGGTATATGATTGCTCTTGATGTGAACATGAAAGATATAGAAGATCAGCTTCTTGAAAATCTAAAAGGAGAATTGTATGCAAGAAGATATAATGCATTTGATGAAGATGCTAGAATGAGGGCATTTTCTTTGGAAGAGATTAGTGCTCCCCTCTTAGATGAGAATAAAGCTAGATTAGTTCAAGTGTACAACAAAGAGTTTAGAACCAAAAAAAGGGTCACTGCATTGATGATCTGAGACAAAGATGATATTGAGAGGTTAAAGAATGAGATTGTTGAGAATATTATCAATGTAGAAAAAGAGTTAGGCATGATCTCAGATACTAAAAAGCAAGTACATGATGATGTTCCTATTTCAAAAGTGAATGAAGTAGGAGATATACAAATGAAAGATGCTAAACATGAGCATGGAGTAGAAGATGAGAATGTGCAAAATGATACCCTTTTCAGAAGTAGAAGAGAATGTTGCAGAAGAAGACACTCCTCTGGTAGGAGAAAATATTGTTGAAGAAGAGAATGTTGAAGGAGGATACTCAAACAGGTAACATTCCCCCTCCTCTAGAAATAGAAAGGAATGTTAAAGAGGTCGTACAAGATAACCCAAAGATACATGAGGCACAAAACATAGAAAACATGCCTCTCTAGATAACAATGATAAATCAATTGCTAGTGAGAAGGAGAATGAATGTAAATCTAGTATTGCAGACAAGGAGAAGAAGGATGAAAAGGTAGAGGATTGCATTAGTGACAAGGAAAAGGCTTTGGAAAAGAAATATGTTAATGAGAAGTTGGTTGGAGAGTCCTCTGGAACCTCTGGAGATTCCTTAAAGGGCTTATTAAGAATACAACTCCAATTCCAACCTATTGTTTTCGCCTAGTTACTACAAATACCAAAGTACAAAGGACGAGTAGATATGGACAAGACGTCCCCTATACAAAAATTATACTTAGGAAATGCATTCCAGGCCTCCACCAGAAAATAAATTTTACAAACACATCAGAAGAGCTCGAAGTTAATAGATGAATCAGTGAAGGTATTGTAGGAGAGTATACCTGGTGTAAGTATTGATAATTCATTATCTAGTGTACAAAAATAAAACTTTTACTTGATTATTTTAAAGAGTATTCTAGTACTCTTGAGCGAAAATTAGAAAAGAGATTAATAAAAAGGTGAATTATAGAAGGTTGACCGATATAACAGAGAAGTGTGCTACTGCATATAATAAATTTTAAAACAACATTAAGGATGCATAAAATTGGGTTGAGGAAGCCTGTTGGAACACAACAACCTACTGAGAGGGGGGTGAATCAATAGATCAATTAAAATTTTATCCCTTTAACACTTCAATTAGATTAATTCCTTTCACGCCTTTTTATGCAAGATTAAACTAAACTAGCAAAGAAAAAAACATTCACACACAATTACACTTGACACAACACATACGTGGAAAACCCAAGATGGGAAAAACCACAACAAGAATAGCTACTAGGATCTATTATCCTAATCTAGCTTCACAATCAAATCTTTTGATTACAATGTTTAAGGGCAGCAATCCTAAGGAGACACCAATCCACTGGTTTTAGGAGCACCTACTCCCTACACTGAGCACCTACCCAGTTATCTAATGGCACCCACCAATCAGATTTATAATGATAATATTACTATTTCTTCTATTGAACACAATTTAATGTTGCAACTCAATTTTCAACTGCTCAATTCTTTTGACCTCTGCAAAAATGTGGCAACATTTCATGACAACTTTGCAACTTTTGAGAAACTTTGCAATATTTTCAAAACATGTTATCTTCTCCATCATACTTCACCAATACTTCTAGAATACAATCCACTGAGCTCAATGACATGATCCCTTTTGACATCAATGACACCTTTTGATATCAATGAAAACATTATGCCAACAATCTCCCCCTTTGTCATTGATGGAAAAACTAAATTCTCTATACCAATTCTAAATGTTCCAATTCATGCTCTTGAACTAACTAAACCAACACTGTACCAATCAACTGAACTGCTCTACACCAGCTAAACCAAAACTATATTAATTATAACAAAACCATATGAGTGCATAAACATAGTAGCTCCCCCTTAGACATATCTCCTCTTCATGCAACAGACAATGAGCAGTTTTCCAAATTCTCTCCCTACTCAATTGCATGAGCATTTGCAAAACTTCTCCTAGTAAAGAATTTTCTCACTTTCTTCCCCTGTGACATCAATTCCAAAGGGATTGTGCTCCCCCTTTGACTAATACCAATTGATATCAATTTGTGCTACTTACAAATATTCTACCCTTTGACCAACCATTCAAAGTGAAAGAAAAGATTCATAAATCTACAACCATCAAGTCATTAGAAATTTGTAAAACTAAGTTTACCTTACTTGATCTCTCATTCATATCCAAGGATGAATTAAATTTCAATGAAGCTCCCCCTAGAATCATGCCCTATCAATAATATTTAGTGATATGATGTGGGAGCAATAACTCCCAATTTCTACCTCAGATATTCAAATTGTTCCTTGGGAAGAGGCTTGATGAAAATATCAACAATTTGGTCTTTAGTTGGCACATATTCCATGCTGACTTCTTGATCTACTACCTTCTCTCTTATGAAGTGATACTTGATTGATATGTGCTTGGTCTTGGAATGCATCATTGGATTATTTGAGATCTTTATTACACTTGAATTATAACAAAGAATAGAGATAGGTTCTTTGTACTCAACCTTGATGTCTTTGAGTATATGATCCATCCACAATACTTGAGTACAACATGATTCTACTACATACTTTGTTTCTATAGTAGAAAGGGTGACTAATTCTTCGCTTTTTGTTCATCCAAGAAACCAGTTTGTTTCCCAAGAAAAATGCTCCACGGCTACTACTTTTTCTATCATTTGCATATATAAATATCCCATCATCAGTTTTCCCTATATGTAAACCAATTAAAATGATAGTTCTCCTAACATTGACATTTCAAATTCATCTTGCATTCAAGCAAAAAATTATTTACACATACTATCATTGCTACCACCAAATATGATGTCATCCACATATACAACAACAACTATCATGTGCTCACCTTTAGATTTGAAGTACAAATTGTTATCTACACATCCTTTCTTGAATCCTTGTTGTTGTAGATACTGGTCTAATCTTGAATGCCATGCTCTTGGTGCTTGTTTTAGACCATACAATGCTTTCTTCAGTTTGCAAACATAATCTTCTTCTTCTGAAAGCTGAAAACCTTCTAGTTGTTCTATATATAGACTTCTTCTTCAATTTTTCCATTCAATAAAGTAGATTTTGCATCCATCTGATAGACTTTAAACCCTTTGTAAGCTGAAAATTCAAGAAACATTCTTATGGCTTCTAATCTTGCAATAGTTGCAAACTTCAAAGTATATGCATTCAAATTTTGCATACCCCTTGCATACTAACCTTTATTTATTCCTTACTACAACTCTATCTTCTTTGAGTTTGTTTCTAAACACCCATTTAGTACCTATCACATTTTTTCTTGGGGGTCTAGGAACTAATTCCCACATTTATTCTTCTCAATCTAATTCAGCTCTTCTTCCATGACCTTTATCCTACTCTCATCCTTTCTTGCCTCAACATAGCTTTTAGGTTCAATCTAATACAAGAGAGCAAATCTTACTTGTTCCTTGTTCTTTGCAAGTCTTCTCCTTGTTTGAACACCTTCATTTTTGTTTCCAATTATCTTATCTGAAGGGTGGTCCTTTTGAACATATTTTGTATATTTTTTTCATTATCTTCTTTTGGCTCTTCATTAGTGATTTCTTCTTCACATTCTGATTTATCTTCAAATTTATCTCTATCAGATTTAACATGTTTCAATTCTTCATCAATCTTGACATTGATGCTTTCTACAATCTTGTGCAACCTTTTGTTATAACATTTGTAAGCTTTGCTTTGGGTGAAATACCTAATAAATATTCCTTCATCACACCTAGAATCAAAGCTTCCCAAATTATCTTCTTCTCTCTTGATGTAGCACTTGCTACCAAACACTTTGAAATACTTGATAGATGTAGATCTGCCATACCACAGCTCATAGGGAGTCTTCTCACTGTTTACTCTTATTTGAACTCTATTCAAAATATAAATTGTAGTATGAATTTCCTCCCTCCAATATACATCTAATTTTTCCTCATTTAGCATTTTTCTAGCCATCTCTTTAACTGTCATATTCTTTCTCTCAACTACTCCATTTTGTTGTGGAGTTCTTGATACAAAATATTGTCTTTTGATTTTATGCTTCTCACAATATTCAAAGAATTCATTTGATGTGAATTCTCCACCTTGATTTGATCTTAGGCATTTGATTCTTCTTCCAATATCCTTCTCAACCATGGCTTTAAATATTTTGAATATTTTGAATGCTTGAGGCTTATCCTTCAAAAAGGCTACCCATTTCATCCTTGAATAATCATCAATCAACAACATGAAGTATCTTTCACCTTTCAATACTTTGTCCTTATAGGACCACACAAATCAATATGAACCAGTTTCAAGGGCTTTGTAGTTGAGTATTCTTTTTTTTGAAATTTAACCCTTTTTTTCTTACCTATTTAACATTCTTGGAAAATGGTGTTTGTAGGCTTAGTTATCTTAGACATGTGTCTTACCTACCATTTTGAGCTCACCTTCACCAAATTGTCAAAATTTACATGCCCCATTCTCCTATGCCACAACCAGCTCTCATCAACTTGACTTATCAAACAATCCTGACCTTTTACTTCGCTAAGATTATAAAGGTTGCTATTTGTTCTTACCCATTGTGCAATTGTTTTTCCATTTTTCCTAATTTTACATCCTTTTGAATTAAATATGACTGTATAACCATTGTCACACATCTAACTCACACTCAACAAGTTGTGCTTCAAGCCTTCAACATAAAGGACATCTTTTGTAGGTGATTTACCATCTATGCTTATTGTTCCTTTACCACAAATCTTTGCAGTAGTGTTGTCACCTAAACTAATTGATCCTTCCTTGCAATTCTTGTATTTGATGAATTTTCCCTTGTCACCAATCATATGTTTAGAGCAGCCACTATCTACCACCCATAGATTTTGATTCTTTGAATGAAGTGTCATTTGTGCAATCATTGATTATGTGGGTGTTTTCTCTTTTTCTTTCCACACCTTTTTAGTTTTATGCCTTACCTTCCTTCTTTTCAGGGACTTTAGACTCTTTGTTCACTTTAGGAGGTGTGTTTCTCTTTTTCTCATTCTATATATTTGGTCTTATATATTTTGTTCTAAAATTCTTGGCTATATGACCAAAATTATTATAATTATAGAAAACTAAATTCATGTCAACTAAAGGAGCAAATGGATTTTTTCTTACAAAGTTTTTACTCTGAGGAACAATTCTACAATCTCTCGCCCTATGACCAAATTGATTACAAGTATAACAGTACCCATAAAATTATGAAGGATACCTAGTCATAGCATTTCCTTGAGCAGAATGAGTGGGTCTTCTTTGCTTTGGCTTCTTTAGATCTCTCACCCTTGTGAATCCATCAGCATCAATTCTTCTTATGTTTTGCTTCTTCAAATGATCAAGAACCGATTGAATGTTCTTCTTGTCTACAACATGATTCTTTTCTTCTTCAACTTTCTTGATCTCAATAGTCTCATTTTCCTCTTCAATGGTGTTCTCCTTGTAGGCTTTCTCACCATCTGTACCAAATTTTTATTTTGCTCTAAATCTCTCATATAGTTTTGCAGAAGTACTAGTAAAAGTATTCTCCCCTTTCTCTAAACCCAAACCTGATTTTTCTTTTGAAGAATTTTTTTGAGTGTTGATTAACTCATCAAGAATCATTGAACCTCCCTTCATCTTTAGGCCTTTTTCTACTTTTTCTCTAGCCTTTTCTAAATATTTTCTTAAGGAAACTATTTATGCCTCTAGCTGCATAAATTTTTCAACCTTGGATTGTAGTTTAGACTTGGCTACATCTTCAATTCTTTTAACTTCCTCCCCTTGTATCTTCAAGCTTACTACCATCTAATTAGATTCTTCAAGATTTTTAGTAAGCTTTTCAATCTCCTTTTGTGCAAGAATTTTCTAATGCTTATTCTCCCTTTTCAGACTAAAATCCTCATCTCTCAAGTTATAAATATCTTCTAAAGAATAGATCAACTCGTGCCTTTGAGGTAGACTTCTCCTTATTTTTCACCTTCTTCACCAAGATTCTCAATATTTCCTTATTTTTATTCATTTAGAGTCTTTTTCCATGAAAATAAATTATTTTTCTTCCATCACCAAGGCACAATCTTGTTCATCATTGAACTATCACTAGCATCAGATGAATCACTTTCCTCTTGGATGTGCAGGCTCTTCTTCTAAAAATTTTTCTTCTTAGGAAAGTAGGGTTTCTTTTTTTAAGTTATCTACCTCTTGTTTAGAGTTATCCTTCTTATTGTAATGGTATTTGGTAGCAAAATGTCCTACTTTACCACAGTCAAATAACTTGAAGGGTAACTTACCTTTATATTTCCTAGAGCCTCTACTTAATCTCTTAATGAATTTTTCTTCTTCCTCATCAATATCTTCATGTTCAAATGCAGAGACTTCTTCCGTGTCTTTCTTGAACACCTCATCCTTCTCTTTGTTGGCAGCCTTGAATGCAACTTCTCTTTTGGATGACTCTACATTTCCCATTCTCATTTCATAAGCAGTGAATATGACATGCAATTCATCAATTTAGTGAGTTTATCTATTTCTCTTCCTTCCTCTATTGCAGATATACTAGAGTCATACTTGGATGACATCAACCTTAAAACCTTTTGAACAATGACTACATATTTTACTTCTTCTCTAAAACCTCTGATTGATTTCACTATTTCATCAACTCTGAGAAGATAATCTACAATATTTTCCTCCTCACTCATCATGAGACTTTCAAACTTGGCTCTGAGAGTCTGCAACTTTTATAGTTTTACCTTATCATATCCTTCATAGATTCTCTTCAACTTACTCTATAAATCATGTGCAATACTGCAATGCATCACTTTGGGAAACACTGAGCTAGATAATCCACAAAGAATAGCATGCTTTTCTTTTCATTGTTCTCATTGTATTTCTTCCTATAGCATCGGTAGGAGCAATAGAAAGAGGAGTATATCCATTTTTAACAAGCATCCACACATCAAACCCTAATGATTCCAAATATATCTCCATCTTAATGCTCTATAAATCATAATCTAGTCCATCAAATAGAGGTTCCATGTTTGTAGATGAACCCTCTTGACTGACCATTGTATTCACTTATCCAAGATCTACCTGAGATGATTAAGCTTCTCCTAGGGAACCAAGGCTCTAATACTAATTTTTGGAACACAACAATCTATTGAGAGGGGAGTGAATCAATAGATCAATTAAAATTTTATCCCTTTAGCACTTCAAGTAGATAAATTCCTTTCTTATACCTTTTTGTGTAGATTAAACTAAACTAGCATAGAAATAAATATTCACACAATTGCACATAACACAACACATACATGGAAGACCCAAGATGGGAAAAACCACAGTGAGAATAGATGCTAGGATCTACTATCCTAATCCAGCCTCACAATCAAAATCTTTTGATTACAATGTTTAAGGGCACCAACCCTAAGGAGACACCAATCCCTTGGTTTTAGGAGCACCCACTCCCTACACTGACCACCTACCCAATTATCTAATGGCACCCAGCAATCAAATTTACAATGATAATATTACCATTTGTTCTATTGAACATAATTCAATGTTGCAACTCAATTTGCAACTACTCAATTATTTCTTGCAATCTTTGTAACTCTATTTTCTGATCTACACCTCTCTCTATTCTACACCTTGATTGAAAACCCTTAATGATGTTCTCTACTTTTTTTAGGGTTCCACTCTATCTCAGCATGTGTATTCTTTGTCCACTTCACTTCTCACTCACTTACTCTTCTACATGTATCTCTCAATACTTAAACAAAAAATTATTGTTTACCTTTCTTATATCTTCATTGATAATCAATAGTACCTCAAGCCACACACCACCATGTAGATTAATTTCATAATTCAAATTTTTGATCTAGAAACATCTGCTAGGGTTTTCTACTCACTTTCTTCTCTAGCAAGCTTCTTGTGTATTGATCCAGACACAATCATCATCAATAATCATCATCAAATTATGTACCAATGTTATTTTCAACATGTAACTGATTAGTTTTTATGTTTATTAATGCACATTCTTTGTATCTGATCCTCTATTTGATAGGAACATGATATTTTCCACCAAAAGGATCTAATCACCATTAAACATGGTAGCTGGAGTGGTTACAGTCATTAATTTATGCTTTTTTTTGGCTACCTACTCGAATGAGGGTTTCACCACCATTATCCTCACCTAACTGTTGTTGATCTTCAACTTTAAACTTGGGTCATTGATTTGTTTTCTTCGTGAAATGATCCATCGATCCTCCTTTAATCTCTTACCTTTAAAATGTAACCATTGGATTTTCTTTGATTAAACTACCATCGTTGATCTTTATTCCTCCACATATGATTGTCACTTCACTTAATCATATCACATTTTCACCTAGGGAACCAAACACTATTTTTGTGATGTGAAGCTAAGGTGCGATCACTATTTGATCACCATCAATTATTCTCCATTGTTGGATCATCATCATGTCCTCTTTTCCTAGCTCAACTTCATTTACATGCAAAGAGTGTAAATCATGATATGAAGAGACCTCATGATGCAATAGAAAATTACCATCTATCTCACAAAGCACGTGTTTGTCTTATCACTCCATCACTCTTTTGAAGAGGGGACCCACTATGTCTTCATCACAACCTTTTAGTGTATCGCTTTTAGCTTGACATTTTTTTTGTTCACAACAACGATGTGAATAAATAAAGTGATACAATTACATTTTTCCACATGTCCATGCTTACATCACAATCCATTAACACTTTAGCCATCACATATCACAGATATGAGTTGAGTGGTTAAACAAAAAAACATGATGAACTGAAGTCTTGAGATGTAATGTCAACTGTTGATCTGCAAGGGCCTCTATGTAGACCATTGATCTTCAAGTATCACACATCACAAATTGCATAGCTCCCATTTTCTTCACAGCAGTGATGTGAAGTAATTAAGCAATGGTCGTTAGATCTTATTTTTATGTTCTCCACCATCGATTTATCTCTATTGCATATCACGTAAACACTTTCTCATGATAGACATCAAACTACGATGCAAGGGGACATTGTGATAGCTATTTGATCTTCAAATTCCAATGTGCACCATCAAATCTTCCAAGGAACATATGGCACATCACAAGTTTAGCATAGTCACGATGAACACAAACAACGATGTGAAGGATTGATGCGATGCACACAAACCTCACCTATCAGTGACGCTAGGTAAAGGGGCCAGTATCCCTAATGATACAAAAGGCATAAGTTGTAACTTATGTGACCTAATTGTAAACAATGATTTTTGGATTTCCCGCACAATGCTTTGCTCCTTCTAGGGTTTTTCACCCAAAAGGAGAAAGGGGAATGAATGGGGTCTAAAATACAAATGTCTACACTTAGTTATATAAATTAGATGTATTATGTCTAATTATGATGTACTAATGCACTAATTTGAAAAGAGAATGATTTAATGATGGTAAACCTAAAAAATGTAAAGTGCTGGAAAACACACCATGATATGCAAAATGCCTAAAAATGCAAGTAAATGAAGAAATAATAGAACATAATCAAAGGGGTGCACCTGGAATCTGAAACTTGATGCTGGGAGATTCTAGAATCTTGATAAATTGATTGAAAATGTTGACTAGGACACTTACGCTAGGCTGGGCGACTTAGTCCCAGTTTTGGGAAAACTTACTGGAATAGGAATATGCCAAATGGGTATCCAAAAATGCAAAAATAACTTTCCAGGCCTGGAAGTAGGACTAATCCGCCACTAGTGGCGACTTAGTCCACTTCTAAATTTTTGAAAATTCAAAAGTGGACATGGAAACCCTCGATCTGCACTTTGGTTCTCTACAGGTGTCCACTTCTGAAACTCTAATTTTTGGGCCTGAAAGTGACTTTTTATTGATATTTTGACTTGATCAACAAGGAGATGTCTTCAACAACTTTTCAACTTGATCTTTAACGACTTCAAACCCTCAAAGTTCCTAAATTTGCAAACACACAAAGAGAGAAGGAGAAAATATTGATTGTTAGGGCATGGGGGTTTTCCTTGGTCAAACCCCTTTTTAGGTAATTAAACCAAATGAAGAAATAATGTAATGAAGCATGCAAAAATGGAGTTAATACCTTTCCATGATGTTTGATCTTGATTTTTTGCATAAAAACATGAAGAATCTGCCCTTGAATGTCCTTGGAAGCTATCTTGATAACTTGCAATGATAAAACCCTAGCTTGCTTCACTTGAGAGAGAAGATAGATGATGAATGAATAATGAGAGATAAGAGATATTGAATTAGGGTTTAGAGACTTGATTTTATAGTAAATTCACCTTATTTTCCCATTAATTGGGTCCCCAAGGCCGACATGAAGAAAGAATAAACTTAAATTCTAAAATTTCTCGCTCAAACCCCAAAAATAGGCCAAATTGGACTAAGTCACCAAGCTAGGTGACTTCCACCTGGCAGGGACTAAGTCACCCAAATGGGCAACTTGATCCCACAAAGGCCATTTTGCTAATTGGATTGTCGGGAAGTGAAGAAAATAGACTTCTAGGTTGTTCTAATCAGGTCTTTGATCAAATTAAGCCTTGGGATGCACAATATGGGGCAATAGGGGCCTATTAATGATGATGTAAATAGTAATTAGGGCTAAGGACACAAAGTTCAATGTGAAAGTGTGGTTTAATACACTTTACAACACTAAAATGAGGTCCAATTAGCCTAGAAAGGCACAACATCCAATATGAATGTGTAAATCACATTACAACACTAGATTAAAGTTAAATTTAGTTCACAAGCCTTCTAGATTGATGTGGAAATACAATTAAATACATTTTTATAATGTTGAATTAAGGGAAGATGGGTTCATTAAGTCTAGAAAAGCATGAAAGTCTTTTACAACACTTTACAACACCTTTACAAGACATCGATAAATGTGTTTGCAAGGGTCCAAGACCTAGTGTGGATGTGAAAAACACCTCACAACACCAACTCAAGGCCTCATTAAGTCCAATTTTTCATCAATTGTTCCCACATCAAGCAAAGTATACACCTTTTGGTGTACCGCCAACAAATAGTTAACATCAAAATATAAAACCTGATCAACCTCCATGACTACAATACCTTAGAGTTTTTCACAAAAACCTAGTCTGACTAGAGAGAAAAAATAAATCAATAATGAGCATCTTGCACATCTTTTAATCATGCAGACCATACCAATAAAATCCACTCAAAAAACCCACATCAATTTGACCTTAGTTTCCTACACAAACTTCTAGAAGAGACCTCTATAAAATTGTGATAACATTTCATGACAACTTCGTAAATTTTGATAAACTTTGCAATATTTGCAAAACATGTTCTTCTCTCCATCATACTTCACCAATAATTCTAGAATATAATCCACTGAGCTCAATGACATGATCCCCTTTCAAAATCATGACACCTTTTGACATCAATGACAACGTTATGCCAACAATCTCCTCCTTTGTCATTGATGGAAAAACCAAATGCTCTATACAAATTCTAAATGTTCCAATCCATGCTCTTGAACTAACTGAACCAGCACTATACCAATCAATTGAACTACTATGCACCAACTAAACTAGCAATGTACCAATTTTAACAAAACCATATGATTGTGCATAAAAATAATAGCTCCCCCTTAGACATATATCCTCTTCATACAACAAACAATAAGCAGTTTGCTCAAATTCTCTCCCTACTCAATTGCATGAGTATTTGCACAACTTCTCCCAGCAGAGAATTTTCTCACTTTCTCCCCCTTTAACATCAATGGCTAAGGGACCATGCTCCCCCTTTGATTCATACTAGCTAATATAAATTTGTGCTACTTATAGATATTCTTCCCCTTTGACGAACCATTCAAAGTGAAAGAAAAGATTCATAAATCTGCAACCATCAAGTCGTTAGAAATTTGTAAAACCAAGTTTACCTTACTTGACCTCTCATTCATATCTAGGGATGAATTAAATTTCAATGAAGCTCCCCTGGAATCATGACCTATCACTAATATTTAGTGATATGATGTGGGAGCAATAACTCCCAATTTCTACCTCAGATGTTCAAATTGTTCCTTGGGAAGAGGCTTGGTGAAAATTTCAGCACTCTGGTCTTTAGTTGGCACATATTCCATGTTGACTTCTTGATCTGCTACCTTCTCTCTTATGAAGTGATACTTGATTGATATATGCTTGGTACTGGAATGCATCATTGGATTATTTGAGATGTTCATTTCACTTGAATTATAACAAAGAATAGAAATGGGTTCTTTGTACTCAACTTTGATGTCTTTGAGTATATGCTTCATCCACAATACTTGAGTACAACATGATGTTGCTACATACTTTGTTTCTATAGTAGAAAGGGTGACTGATTCTCACTTTTTGTTTATCCAAGAAACTAGTTTTTTTCCCAAGAAAAATGCTCCACCAGTAGTGCTTCTTCTATCATCTACACTTGTTTCCCAATCAACATCTGTATATGTTGTTAAAGTAAAATCTTTACTCTTGGCATACCATATTCCATAGTCAATGGTACATTTGATATATCTAAAAAAAAATTTTACTGCATTGACATGAGACTCTTTAGATGTAACCTAAAACCTTGCTACCATGCATACAACTTGCATAATGTCTGGCCTTAATGCAGTTAAGTACAACTGGCTTCCAATCATCAACCTATACATTGTCTTATTTTCATATGGGGACTCATTTGACTTTCTCAATTTATATCCTGTTATCATGGGGGTACTTACTAGTTTGCTATCTTCCATAATTCCAAACCTTTTAAGCATTTCCTTAGCATACTTGGTTTGAGATATAAATATCCCATCATCAGTTTGCACTATTCGTAAACCAAGGAAAAATGGTAGTTCTCCTAGCATTGACATTTCAAATTCATCTTGCATTCAAGCAGAATTTTTTTTACACATACTATCATTGCTACCACAAAATATGATGTCATCCATATATACAACAACTATCATGTGCTCACCTTTAGATTTGAAGTACAAATTTCTATTTGCACATCCTTTCTTGAATCCTTGTTGTTGTAGATACTGGTCTAATCTTGAATGCCATGCTCTTGGTGCTTGTTTTAGACCATACAATGTGTTCTTCAGTCTGCAAACATAATCTTCTTCTTCTGACAACTGAAAACCTTATGGTTGTTCTACAAGGTTTCCATTCAAGAAAGAAAATTTTACATCCATCTGATAGACTTTAAACCTTTTGTAAACTAAAAATGCAAGACACATTCTTATGGTTTCTAATATTGCAATGGGTGCAAATGTTTCTTCAAAGTCTATGCCTTCAACTTGTGCATACCCCTTACATACTAACCTTGCTTTATTCCTTACTACAACTCCATCTTCATTGATATTATTTCTAAACACCCATTTAGTACCTATCACATTTTTGCTTGGGGGTCTAGGAACTAATTCCCACATTTTGTTCTTCTCAATCTGATTCAGCTCTTCTTCCATGACCTTTATCCAGCTCTCATCCTTGCTGGCCTCGACATATCTTTTAGGTTCAATGTAAGACAAGAGAGAAAATTTTACTTGTTCCTTATTCTTTGTAAGTATTCTCCTTGTCTGAACACCTTCATTTTTGTTTCCAATTATTTGATATGTAGGATGATCCTTTTGAACATATTTTGTAGGTGCTTTTTCATTCTCTTCTTATGGCTCTTCATTAGCACTGTCTTCTTCACATTCTGATTCATCTTCAAAGTTATCTCTGTTAGATTTTACATGTTTCAATTCTTCATCAATCTTGACATTGATTCTTTCTACAATCTTGTGCAACCTTTTGTTATAACATTTGTAAGCTTTTCTTTGAGTGGAATACCCAAGAAATATTCCTTCATCACACCTAGAATTAGAGATTCCCAAATTATCTTCTTCTCTCTTGATGTAGCACTTTCTACCAAACTCTTTGAAATACTTGACAGATGCAAGTTTTCCATACCACAATTCATGGGGAGTCTTATCATTGTTTACTCTTATTTGAACTCTTCTCAAAATATAAATGGTAGTATGAACTACCTCCCTCCAATATGCATCTACTAATTTGGCCTCATTTAGCAATGTTGTGGCCATATCCTTCACTGTCCTATTCTTTCTCTCAACTACTCCATTTTGTTGTGTTCTTGATGCAAAATATTGTCTTTTGATTCCATGCTTCTCACAATATTCAATTAATTCATTTGATGTGAATTCTCCACCTCGATCTAATCTTAGGCATTTGATTCTTCTGCTAATCTCCTTCTCAACCATGGTTCTAAATATTTTTAATCTTTCAAATGCTTGAGACATATCCTTCAAAAAGGTTACCTATATCATCCTTGAATAATCATTAATCAGCAACATGAAGTATCTTTCACCGTTCAATCCTTTTGTCCTTGGAGGACCACAAGTCATCCTAAGGGCCAAATTGGGCAATTTTGAGTAGCTTTCACTAAATCAGGCATAACGTTTGCATACAGTGTCCATTTTTCAAAAACTTCATATTGTCAAAAAGCTATTTTCGAGCCCATTCTAGATGTATAGTTATTTTTTCCATATATTTCCCCTAATAAATTTTGCAAGCCTCTAAAGTTAGATCAAGATTTTTGCACTCAGGAAGCCATGACTTTTGACTAGGATATCATATTTTCACAATTCAAGAAGCATCAAAAATTTGACTTAGTACTCTGCACAGATCTTAGCTTAAACCAAATTCATGGAGGCATATTTGAACATTAATCCGTACATGCAATATTTCCTTTTTTCATGCTTTATGTTTACATATTCTTATTGATTTTTGCATGTGTTGCATGTTCTCCTTTTACAATCTTGGGGTATTGTAATAAATGAACTTCAATAAAGTTTCATTAGGGGGGTTTCATACATAATAATTGGATTAGAGTGTGGTCACATGGCATGAACTTTGATCTCATCTCCATCATGATGAAAAATTGCATGATTTGTATCTGGATTTTGTAGATTCTCTTGGCCACAATATTGCTCATGACTTGACTCATTTTGGTTCACATCAATTCACATCTCAAATTGAGAGCCTATGCATAATGATCCTAAATTGTATCTAATTCACATTGGGTCACATCTCAGTTTAAGGGCCATTCATTTTATGGCTAATGTTCTTGAATCTTCATGGTACTTGCTCTTATGGATCAATTTTAGTCACAATTTGACATCAGCATTGAGATACACATAGCTTCCAGATTCTTTCATCATTTATTTCCCTCTTATGGAGGGAATTTTTAATATATATATGTTATAGATTGTGTACTTAGGGGTATCATATCATGGATCCCTCCATCTTTTATCACTTGATTGGATTTCCTATATACATGGGTACCTAACATGACCTAGTAATCAAGACCCTTTCATGCTTTCATGCATTCATTTGTGCATCCTTAATCAAATTTTGTGCTACTCCCTAAGTTTATTTTAAGGGGGGTTTTGGAGTAATAGGCTAATCATATAATTAATTATATCACCATGATTAATTAATTAGATCACCTCTTACTTTATTCACTTATGCTAAACTTAGGAATTGCATATATAATTATTAGATTGGCTAATAAAAGCACATGTTGTCTCATTGCATAGGGTGATGACACTTGTGACAAGCTAATTTAATCTTCACCTAGGGTTTAGATCTAGAGTTTCTATCTCCTTTTCATAATAATTGATTCTACATTGTAATTTTCATTCAAGGTTATTTTGCATCAATATAATTCTCAGGCTTATTGAGCACAATCAAGATTTTTTATCTTTTCAAATGTGATGGGTTATTGCTTGAAGAGTATTTATAGGTTTTATGGGTTGAATCAACTTCTTCAATATTGATCTGTCTAATAGTATGTTGGATTTCAGTAACTTCCTTTTAATGGGAGGCCCTTCAAACCTTGAGCTTGAAGGAAGCCTTTTCACCTGGTCCAACAAAAAATTAGGAGATAATCTACTTCAAATTAGGCTAGACCATTTTGAATTAATGTGGACTCATCATCCTCACCTTAGAGGTTTCCTATAAGAATGGTGGAATTTCAAGGTAAGAGGTTCATCTATGTTTAGGCTTGCATTCAAACTTAAAATTAAAAAAAAAACCTGAAAGATCAAAACAAAAAAAATTCGACAACATCTTTTTCTCAAAAAAATCCCTTAAGGTTCATCTCAGACAAGTTCAAAGGGAATTGTATGGTAAGGTATATTTTGAGGACATGGTCAATAAAGAAAAATCCCTATTAAGTGATATGCATAATATAATTGAGAAAGAGGAAATTTATTAGAAACAACGGGCTAGAAACCAATGGTTAAGAGAGGGGGGCAAGAACACCAAGTCTTTTCACCTCTCCACCTCCAAACGTAGGAAGAGGAACACTATTTCTAAATTGATTATTGATGATGGTTCTATTATAACATATGATGATATATCATAGGAAGGTGCCAATTTTTTCTATAACCTCCTCAATCTAGACACTATTGACCTCCCCCCTCTGGTGGACCACCTACTGGATGTGATTCCACATTTTGTCACTCCCCCTAAAATTCTTCTGATGGAATGTAGAGCCTCTAATGAGGAAATTAGGGAGGTTATTTTCTCCCTTAACCCTTCCAAGGCCCCTGGGCCCGATGGCTTCCCCCTTTCTTCTTTCAATTTTTTTAGGATCTTGTGGGATTGGATATGATTCTTGTTGTTAGGGAATTCCTCTTCTTTGGCAGCATTCTGAAGGAGTTCAATAACTTTTATCATCCCCATTCCAAAAAAAATTGAATCTAATAGGTTATATAACTTTCATCCTATTATCCTATGTAATGTTAGATTCTGCAAGAAGCGAGAATCGAGCCAAGATTTGATGTCGGTTGTAGATCACATGCAACTTCACTCAACAGATGACCGAAGATCAAAATAGCATAATGAAGAGAAATTTGAAATAGGAGAAAAATAGAGACAAGATAAGAGAATTTTCAGAATACTCTCAATACTCTCACTGAGTGATCACCAAACTAGCTGAACTAGTGAAGGTGAGAGGAGAGTGCTCAATATATAGAAAAATAAGGGAAAATACATCCAATAGGTGCATTAACTCTTACTACCCATAAAAGGTGGGAGGTTTGACCTACTTGGTAAATGAAAAAACATGTGGCATAACCTCCTTAGGTGAAGACAAAAAGGAGGTGGCACATAAAACCAAAAGAGGGTGAGAAACCCAACTACCCCATAACCTACCTAGGTAAAAATAATATAGTGGTTATGAGAGGTGGAACAACAAGCCAAAAGAGTGACACATGTAGCTAATGTATTTTTCCATGTGTCCTCATATTAACCACACCTAATAAACCTAAGCAAGCTTAAATACTATGGGTAAGTAAAAAGAAATACCCCTAACATAAGGAAAATAAAAAGTGTACACTAACACCCCCCCTTAAGTGTAGCTTAGGTGGGTGAAAAGATGGGTCCTGTCAAATGAAGCCATGTTAGGTACCCATGTACATAAAGATCCCCTCATAAGAAGATTTCCCCATAAGAGGAATGAACCCCCTAAATAGAGAGGGAAAATACCCCCCAAAGTAGAGAATAGAATGAAGGACTAAGAAGCCCCTCTTGAAGTAGACAACTGTCGCACCCCAAGTAAAGCTTGTTATGAATAAACTTGCTTTTTATGAAGGGTTTGGTGAAGATTTCCGTAGTCTAATTTGATGTAGAATAATACTTAAGATCGATGATGCCTTCCTGAATAAACTCCTGAATGTATTGCATATGTATCTCAATGTGTTTCATCCTCTAATGATGAACTAGATTCCTTGAGATCTATATTGCACTTTGATTATCACAAAAGATGTCTATAGGCTTTTTGACTGAAATACCAAACTTGGTGAGAATATTCTAAAGCCAAATAGCTTCAATGGTGGCACTAAATACCCCTTGATACTCAACCTCTGTAGATGAAAGAGAAATTATCGATTGCTTCTTTTTTGACCAACAAACTGGACTAGAACCAAGTGAGAAGCAATACCCTGAAGTAGACTTGCGATCTTGAGAATCGCTACCCAATCTAAATCTATGTGTCCCACCAAGTCAATATCCATGCCCATTGCATACTGAATCCCATAATTATGAGTACCCTGAATGTAGTGAAGGATTCACTTAGTTTCTTTCCAATGCAACTCATATGGCTCTTTCATGAATCGAAGACCATACCCACAACATATGAAATTTTAGGTCTTGTATGAGTCAAGTAGATGAGAATCCCAATAATTTTTTGGTACAAAGTGCCATCAACCAAGGGTGAAGAACACTTAGCATCAAGTTTGACCCTTGATAGAAATGGAGTCAGTGCAGGCTTACAGTCAACCATATGAAATATGGAGACCATATCAAGTGCATACTTGGGTCAATGTCCAAGGAAGAGGCCTGAAGATGATTAGGTGATCTCAATCCCCAAGAAGTAATGCAAAATATCTAAGTCGTACATTATAAATCTATCATGTAGAGCAGTTTTCACCACCTTGATGGTGGATGAGTGACACTCTATGATCAATAAGTTGTCAACATAGAGAACCAAGAATGTGAGTGTCATCCTATTGTAGAATGTATATGTTTAAATCTGAATGGTATAGTTTGAATCTAATTTTCAGAAGGAAGGATTCCATCTTGGCATACCAAGCTCGAGGAGCCTATTTGAGGCCATAAAGAGACTTTTGAAGTTTACACACAAGTAAAGGATCTTGCACAGACCCTTGTGATTTCTCCATATAGATTTCCTCCTAAAGGGAAACATGAAGAAAGGCACTCTTCACATCCATCTAATGAACTTCCCAATGATTTTTTGCAACTATAGCAAGGAAAAGTCTGATGGAATTCATCTTAGCAACTGGTGCAAAATTTTTAGAGTATTCAATTCTCGGAACTTCCAAAAGAATCCTTTTTCTACCAAGAGAGCCTTGTGCTTGTTAATTGACCCATCTACTACAAATTTTGTTTGATAGATCCACCTGCATCAAACAAGTTTTCTTCCCTTATGAAGAGGGACTAAATCCCATGTGTGATTCCTCTCTAAGGAATTGAACTCTTCTTGCATTGTAACATCCCACTTGGGAATACCAAAAGCTTCTCCAAAAGATTGTAGATCAAAAGCTAAAGAAACAAACAGATGTGGAACCTATTGAAACTGTGACTGTGTTCTTATTTCTGATGGATCACCAACCCAATCACCTACTAACTCCAATGTCTGTCGAGCCCAAAGAGGTGTTGAGGTTGGAGAATCTAGAAGAGAATCATCAACCTCTAAATGATGACTAGAAGAGGAATATGAATCCTCATCATCACGGTCACCATCTAAAGTGGAGGAAGAAGACTCCTCGTCAATATTAGAAGGATTACAATCCTCTAAAGAACTGTCATCATGATGTAATGTCTCCAATATGATAGTGGATCGAGAAGTGGTATGAGAAAAACTAGAAGATCTCTCCTCAAAATGAACACTCCTCTTGGTAAACAACTCATGAGTGGTGGGATGGAGAAGCTTATAACCTTTGACATCATCTGGATACCAAACAAATATGCAAGGATTTCTCTATGGATCCATAGCCTTGTGTTTCTCTGCTAGAATATGGTCCCATGCAAAAGAACCAAACACTCCAAAGTTCCTAACTATGGGTTTTAGACTAGTCCAAGCTTGAAAAGGATTTACCCCCTTCACAACTTTGTGAGGAACTCAATTATGGATGTAACACACATAGTTGATAGCCTATGCCTAGTACTAAGGTGCCAAATATTTGGAGTGTACCATATAATTTTCCATCTCCTTCAAGGACCTATTCTTACATTCTACGACACCATTCTACTAAGGATTATATGGAGTTGTATGTTGCATGTTGATTCCTTCTGAAGCACAAAATTGTTCAAACTAATTATTAACATATTCTCCCCCATTATCTATACGTAGAACCTTAATGAAATTCCTAGATTGTTTCTCTACAAAATCTTTGAAATCCAAGAAATGATCAAAGACCTCAGACTTTTGTTTGAGAAAATAGACCCAAGTGTATTTAGAAAAGTCATCAATAAATGTCAAGAAATATTTAGCCCTATTGAAATATTGTTGTGGAAATGGTCTTGCCAAGTCACTGTGTACCAACTCTTGTAGATCTGTAGCTCTCCATGCTTTTCCTTTGTAATATTTCTCCTCATGATGTTTACCAAGAATGCATTGTTTGCAAACTCCATCAGAAAATTGAATAGAAGGAAACCTTGAAATCATGTCATGTTGAGTGAGCTACTACAAGTAATGGTAGTTCAAGTCACCAAAATATTGATGCCACAAACAACTCACCTCATCTACACGAGTGAGTAAGATTATCAAAGGAGATTCGGAAACAAAGTGAGAAAATTGATATAGTCTAGACTGATGATCTTCTTTTCCCATGGCAACTGTAGACCCATTATGCATTTCACTAATTACCACTATATCTAGAGTGAACTCAACTCACTTGCCAAAAATAATGAGTGATCTGATAAATAGATAGGATATTAGTTGACAAAGATGGAACACAAAGAACATCCTCAAATTCCCTTCACCTACATCAATAGACCCTATCCCATGCACTTCAATAGGAGTGTTGTTGTGACCTTTTCACACATTGCCCCATTTAAAATGGGGACCCCCTAATTTTTTCTTCATTTGGGTCTTTTAGCTTGGGTCTTCTGGTCTGTCTCTCTCTGTTGGTTCTTTCTATCTGATGTACTTACCATTTGACCTAGGTTTAAATTTTGGCTAAGTCTGGAGCGTTTTCTAGTGAATTAGGGTTTACAATCTTCAGACTGCTTTGAGGTCAAATTGAGTTGGATAGTCAATTTTTGAGCTTAGCACTGCTATTAGGATACTTCAAGCGAGTTCCCTCTATATTTTCACTGAATTCTGGCAACTTTCTATTTTTACTAAGTGTCAGTTTGGGGTTTGTTTTCTATAGAGATTTTCATGTTCTGACAGCTACATTGCATTATGAGCACTTTGAACTCATCACTGGCAAAATTTGAGCAGAAATAGACAACTTGCTATTTTTAGCAGTCCTGCCTTCGAGGCCCATTTTTGGGGTTTGCATATTGAATTTTTAGATGCATGTCCAAGGTTTCTTTGTGGGTTTTTTCGAGACCATCGTAGTGATGTAACATGCAAAACGAGATGACAACTTTCAGTGCTTAGCCTTCAGAGGTAGATATTAGGGTTTGCATGTAAGTTTTCTCAGCGCATGTCAGCATTATCGTTCTGGGTTTTCTGAGAGCTTCGCAATGAGGTAACATGCAAGCAGAGTTGGTCACTTTTCAAGAACTTGCTATTTTTAGCCAGTGCTTGCACGTTGAATATTTTTCTGGGTTTTTCAAGATCTCTTGGGCAGTGTAACATGCAAAATCATTCTACAATTGGCTGATCATCTTTTCAGATGCTTACTATTTTTAGCAAGTACACTTTGGTAGCTGCCTGGCGCTTCAGAATCATGAACACAATGACATGCAACAGAAACGGAATTGATTGGAGCTCATTCAAGGCACATGCAAGGAAAATTAGGGTTTCGGGTTTTGGGTTTCGAGACCCAAAGTGAGGGGTCAAATGCCATAATTTCCAAAAATCAAGGTATCCCATCGTGATTAGTATCTTTCGAGGAGTCCATTGGAAAAATTTGAAGGCAAACAGAGCACTTACTATTTATAGTAAGGCATTCCTAAAACGGGCTATAAATAGAAAGTCAACATCAGGCGCCAATCTGAATGGATAAGTCTAGTGATGAGGACCACGACATTCGGATTTCAAGTCGAATAGAGTTGTGGAGGTCATGAAACTGAGTAGTTACTATAAATAGTAAGTCACCTCCAGAAACATGCCAAAAATAGCAGGTCAGCGTGAGGCACCAGTATGAACAGATCAACTTGATCATGAAGACCCCATGGCACGAATTTCAAGTTGAATGAAGTTGCAGAGATTCAAAAAGGAAACACTTACCATTTTTAGCAAGCTTGTACAGAGGAATTAGGGTTTCCTAAATTAAAGGGAAAAACATGATAGTCATGCAAAGGCAGCATCTAGTCAAGATTAACACCCTTCAGGCAATCAGCATGCCAAATTTGAACTCATTCTGAGCAGTTGCTATTTTTAGTAAGTTGCTAAAAATAGCAGGCATAGGCAAGCATTAGGTACCAACAGTTTGACCACATCCCGAGGTTCAAAACAAAGCATAAATCAGGCCTTTCGGAGTCAAAAATCAATTCAAAGCACGAAATGAGAACTTTCAAAAATAGAAAGTTAGGGCAAGCCAGGGTTAGCATGAACGAGTCACCCCAAATTAGGAAAAGGACGTGAAATTCACTAAGTTTGATAAATTTCAAGTCCAGCCAGTGAATTCGCCTTAAGAAGCTGAAGATGGATGAAAATTTTGGTAAGGCATGAAAAATGGAAGCTTGCCTAGGTAAATGCACCCCAAGTTGAGAAGAATGGCTTGTGATTTAATTTAAGTGTTGAAAATTGAAAGCTCAAGGTATGATTTGCGCCTTTGCTAGAAGAGTGGGCCTTGAAATTTTCCAAGTCATGAAATTTGAAGCTCCAAGGGAAAAATGTGCCCAAGCTTGGGAAGATGTTATGAATAAAATTTCTAAGGTGTAGAAATTGAAAGTATAACCTCCTAAATGCGCCCTTAGCAAGGAGGAAGCTACAAAAATTTTCTAAGTGCTCAAACTAGAACCATGACCCCTCAAATATGCCCTTGAGAGAAAATGAAAGATAAGTTGATGTGAAAATTTCTAAGGGATGGAAAATGAAAGCACAAGGAGTTATTTGCACCCAAGGTAAAGAGGGACCTCAAATTTTTTCTAAGGCATAAAAGTGTAAGCACCACCTTTAGAATGTGCCCCCAAATGAAAGCTTACCTATGAGTTTGCGCCTTGAAGAGAAGATGGAGAGGGAAAATATTCTAAGTGTTGAGACTTGAAGTAGCCCCTCCTAAATGTGCCCAAGGTGGAGAAGGCATAGGAAAATATTCTAAGGCGTGAGAAAAATGAAAGTTCAAGGCTCTAAATGCACCCTCATCAAGGATAGCACAAGAAATTTGTCTAAGTAATGTAAACTAAAACCTCAGCACCCCCGCCCAGCTTCAAGGAAGAGATGAAAAATTTGGTTATGTCCTCAAAAATGAAAGCTCAAACCCTTGGATGCGCCCAAATTTAAAGAGGGGCCTCAAAATTTTCAAGTGTTAGAAAAGTGAAAGCTCCACCTTTGAAATGCGCCCCCAAATGGAAGCATACCCTTGCAAATGCGCCTTAGTGGAGAGTTGGGTTGGAGAAGTTTTCTAAGTCTAAAAATGAAGGCACAATGTATCAAATGCGCCCCAAGCTAGAGTTGGATTGGAAAAGCATCTAAGTGTTGGGAAATTGGAAGTATACCATGAAAATGTGCCCAAGAAGTTTGGAGAAGAAGCTTAAAAAGATTTTTTTTTAAGTGATGTGAAACTGAAAGCTTACCTACCTAAATGCGCCTAGAACAAAGATGGAAGGAATGTTGAAAGAAATGCCTAAGTGACAAAATGAAACTTGGAAACACACATGTGATATGCGCCTTGACTGGAGGATGAAGTAACTTGAGAATTTTAAAAGGCATCTAAACTTGAAGCTCACTATCTCAATTGCACCATGGCTGAAGCTAGATAATTGAAAGTATT